>VMDO01009758.1:0-75432 GCA_007922755.1 Pedetes capensis
TTGTTGTTGTTGTTAGGTGCCGTTGAGTCGGTATCCGACTCATAGCGACCCTCATAGGGTTTTCAATGGCTGATTGTTTCGGGATTGCATTGGGAGTGGATTGCCAGGTCCTTCTCCCATTTTTGCGGTGCTGGGAATTGAACTCGGGACCTCAGAGACTGCAGCGCAGCGCTCTACCAACTGAGCTAAATCCCAGCCCTATTTTTAATTATTCCTCCCATAATAAGAGAACCTGGTGTGTATTATCTAGAATTTCATCTATTTGTTCAACCCTAGCATACATACAAAGTAGTTTGATACACTGGGAGAAACACATTTACCAACTACAGTAGGGGTTTCAACCCCCAGACTGTGGACCAGTACCTGTGTGAGCAGTGGTGGAGTGAGCAAAGCTTCATCTGTATTTACACAATAAGTGTAATGCGGTTGGGTCACCCCCAACACCCCCCCCCCCCACTGCTCATGGAAAAAATTGTCTTCCTGGTGCCAAAAAGGTTGGGGACTGCTAAACTGGAGTAGTGTGTGTGTGTGTGTGTGTGTGTGTGAGTGTGTGTGTGTGTGTGTGTGTGTGTGTGTGTGTGTGTCGGGTCATATGGTATCCCATCCAAACTCTGCTGGAGTTAGGTTCTTCCCTTGGTGCCCACCCCCTTCTGCACGCTTATGTGATTCATTTGCAGCACAGGGTCATTTGCCACTACCTACATTTCAACTCTCCTTTATAACCTGGCTAAAATTGTTTTAACTGGATACACAGCAAACTTCACCCTTTGTGGTGCCTCCTTGGATTTTGACTTGGATCTTGCATGTGTGCTTTTCCTCGAAAACAAACCAATCAGTAACAGCTGATGCTGAGGGAGTGGAAAAGCTGAATTTTTGCCACCTGGAAACCTGGAAACCTGGAGTATGCGCACCAAGGAGACTTCAATTTCCTCATTTCATAGTTCAAAGGGGCCCCTGAGGTGACAGGTTTTGTGTTTAATTAATTGGCCTTTTTGATAACTCCCCTAGTACAAGCGTGATGCCATGATTCAGATTTCATGTCTACTCAACTCCTCTGGGGAGTCATGGGCAGTCGGGACTGTGGTGGACAACCCAGCACTCACCTGGCAATGCCAACCTGGACAACTGGCTCAGGGACCTCCCAAACCTGGAAGCTCCCCATGAGTCTGCCAGAAGGACTTTCTCTAGCCTCGGATGCCCCTCACGGCCTCCTGGAGTCTATCTGGCTAGCCAGGCTTGCTCTACCACCAGCTGACACAGTGAAAGGAAAGGAGCCCTTTCTTTCCCACCAGACCGCAGAAATGTGGGGGGCTTGGAACTGGGGTCTCACAACTGAGTGCCAGGCTCTGATCAGAGGTGACCATGAAGTCCCACTTGCCAGTTCTTGCATCCTCTGACCCTTTTGTCTTGGTGGGGCATGTTGGTATTACACACATTTCTATTCCCAGAATCTTTCTGCAGGCCTGTTCTCAGATCTCCCCAGAAGTCCGTCATTGTGCTACAAAGGACACCTGGGACTTCCTGAGCACCGCCTGGCTGCTCAGGTGGTGGTGCCCATCCAGTTCAGCTGGAGTCCTTCCTCTGCCCATCATCCACCTTGCACAGGGCTGGCTCCTCACCCCCTCTGCTGGCTGAATGTAAGAACTGCAGGAATGGCTTCTTGGCCATTTGGTGGTGGTGCTTATTTTTCAGGCCAGGTGGTTGTTGTTAGGTGCTGTTAATTCAGGTCCGACTCATAGCAACCTTCTGTACAACAGAATGAAACATTCCCCCACACAGTGCTATGCTCAGCACTATTGTTTGTGCTTCTCAGTTACCCATAGGGTTTCCGTGACTAAATGTGCAGAAAGTACCTAAGATTTTTTTTCTTTTTGTATTGGAAGGCTGGACCCAGGGTCTTGCACATGTTTTGCAAGTGCTCTACCACTGAGCTGCACACTCAGCCCCATTTATATTTGTATCTTGAGACAAGGTCTTGCTAAGTTATGCAGGCTGCCTCTAGCTTCGAACTTGTGACCTTCTTGCCTCCACCTCCCAAGTCATTGGCTTCACTCAAGACTTTTTTTTTTTTTTTTTTTTGCTGAATGAATAAACAAAAACCTATCTTTCAAAAGGAAAGAATGCCATTAGCTCTCTTATGAGAGTAAAATACCAAGTTTGAGATTTTTGTAGCCCATTTTCTGACCCTGTCGATTTACCTTTATTGTTTTGTTCCCAGAAGCTTCAGCTTCTTATCTGGGAACTTGTATCCCTGTGGCTGTTACCTTGGATGCTGAAAGGAATAACTGTGTTGCCTTCTGGGGGAAATACTGTGCCCTGAATTCTGTCATGGAAGTGGCATGACCTATTGGCAGCAGTTTGGTCTGAGAGGAGTAGCCTAAAACCTTCGCTGTTGAGTTTGAACCCCAGCTCTGCTACTCCCTGCTGTACATTGGGACAATTACCAGACCTTTCTGAGCTTCATTCTCTTCCTCTGAAAAACAGCCTGTCTCATAGGGACTTTTAGGGATTAGAAAAGGCATGCAGTATCACAGTGTCCACCATGATCTCCATGACCACCCAGAGAGGCCACTGACATTGTAAGTGGCTGTCAGTGCATTTTGCACTGCTATTAAGAACACCTGGGGGGGCTGGGATTTAGCTCAGTTGCTAGAGTGCTGCTCTGCAGTCTTTGAGATCCCGAGTTCGATTCCCAGCACCGCAAAAATGGGAGGAGGACATGGCAACCCACTCCCAAGGCAATCCCTAACCAATCTACCATTGAAAACCCTATGAGGGTCACTATGAGTCGGACATGACTCGACCGCACCTAACAACAACAACAACAATAAGAACACCTGGAGCTGTGTACTTAATAAGAAGAGGTATATTTTGCACCATGGATTTGGAGGCAGAAAAGTCTAAGCTTGGCAGCCATTTCTGTTTTTTTGTTGTTGTAACATAGCGGGTGGCATCATTCTGGCAGGAGCTTGTGTGATAGTGGCAAGCACACCAGGGGTGACCTTGTTTTATAACAACTTGCTCTTGAGGTAATTAATGCAGTCCCACAAGACCCAGCTCACTCCTGAGAGACCTAATCCCATCTGAAGAGACCTAACATAGTCCCTTGAGAAAGACAATAATCCACTCATGGAGGCAGAGCCCCCATGGCCTAATTATCTCTTAAAGGATCCACACCCTTTCAACATTGCTACATTGCAAATCAAATTTTATCAGTTTTTAGCTGGCCATGGTGGCGCATGCCTGTAATCCCCGAGGCTCGGGAGGCAGAGGCAGGAGGATCGCAAGTTCGAGACCAGACCAGAGGCAGTCTGTGTAACTTAGCAAGACTGTGTCTCAAAATGTAAAAAAATGGACTGGGGGTGCAGCTCAGTGGTCTAGCACTTGCAGAACATGCAAGCGCAAGGCCCAGGGTTCAACACCCAGTACCGCAAAATAGAAATAAAAATAAAAATAAAAATAAAAATAAAAATCAGTTTTTGGTGGGAACAAACCATATCCAAACTACAGCACTAGGTAATGAGTTTGAGCACATCTGCCCCTCTGCCACTGATCAGAGTGACTGTCAGTGGCCCAGCAAGCATAGCTTCTTATCAGAGTCAGGCCGAGCCAGTAAGTTTCTTGCTCTGAACTGAGCTGAAGCTGGAGTTTCACGGCCTCAAAGGTGAGCCACCGAGTGAAGAAGGACCCACATCTGGAAGAGGCAGAAGTCCAGGGGTAGAAAGATCTGAGAATGAAGAGGCAGAGCGTGGCATCCATATCTAAGACTCCGTCGGCCCGACATGGGTCCCTTCCGGGACTGACACTGTCTCCTCTGGAGAGCTCCTCTCGCCCAGAACTCAGCTGGGTGCTCTGCTCCCCTTCCTGCAACTGGAGACACCCAGGGTAGACCCATGACCCAAATGTGACCTGGCCAAAAGCAGTTTCCTCCAAACTAGAGGTAGAGAAAGGGCTTTATTCCTCTGGCGGCTCAAGCTGTGGGCTTTGGGGCTAGTGGAAACCAGCTGGTTTAAGTAAAGGGCAGAAAGGTACAGGGGGACCCCAGGAGTCCAGGCGGCTTTCCAGCCCTATGTTCAGGTGTCCCTGTGGCACAGCGGCCCTTCTGAGCTTCATGAACATGTCAAAGAAATTCCTCTGTCACCTTACATAGTTTGGACTTCTGTCAGTTGCAATAAAATCCCCAAAAATCAAATCAAAACAAAATAACCAAACTCCAAATAACCCACGGCTAATGCAGCTCGTCATAGGAAAGCAGATGTATGAGGAATTACAGAGACACCTGGATCTTGAAGCCCTGGCATTCGGCCTGACAGCTGAAAGAACCCAGAGCTGCCTTGGATCTGTTGCCAGGATTCCGGGTCACGGTGCGTTTTTATTCCAAAATGCTCTGGAAAGGCCCCTCTGCTTCACTGCCTCAGGATGACCTTCCTCCACCTTCTCTCCTTGATTTGGCACAGGACTCATTCCTACAGTTCCTAGGAAGAGCACATATTTGGCATTCGGATGCCATGACCTTAAAACACTCTGGAGTGTGCTTTTCTGTTGTTGTTAAGTGCCATCAAGTCAACGTCTGACTCACAGCGACCCTATCTACAATAGGTGAAACACTATTGTCAGTGCTTCTCTGCTATTCATAGGGTTTTCAATGACTGTTTTTTGGGAGTGGTTTGCCAGGTCCTTCTCCTAAGCCTACAGCACCTGGTGTTCCCAGGTGGTCTCCCATCCAAGTACTAACCAGGCCCGACCCTGCTTAGCTTCCAAGATCTGATGGGATCAGACACCACAGTGGTATGGCTGCAGGCCTTCTAATTTTAGAGGAAAGATAATGAGTACCTTTGAGGGTGGTTGTGAACATTATTTGAGCTTGGATAGGTAATGTACTTAGCACAGAGTGGGCACATTGGGCACTCACGCTGTCCTCCCCAAGACTACAAGGAACAATTTGTTGCCCTCAGAGCCGCAGAGTTCCAACTCTTCTTAGTGAGGTAAATGATGGGAGGTTGGCCAATTGAGCCAATTCTTGATGTTTCTGCCCTGTTCACATTGCTCAGGTTTTAAAGACAGACTGGGGAGAAACCAGATACTTACAAGACAGAATACGACACCCACCCGTGCTGAGATTCTCCTAGAGCCAGGTCATATACCTTATTTAAGAGAATATTTTTCTTTCCCTGCTATTGAATGGATCTGGATTTACAAGATAAAGGGATTTTTTTCTCTTGCTGAAATTTTCTTAACATTTTTATGATAAAATGGGCATCTTAGTGAGTTTAAAAAGAACTCTATTTTTATAATTTCCAGGTTAATCTAACCTAGAAATCATGGGCCAAATGCTCTTAGAGTTATAACATTATGCCCAAATTACAGTATTTATGGTTTTGGTTATCATGAATGAATATTTCAAATTTGGCCAAATCAAACAAAAAGAATACAAAAGGCCATAATAAACAAAAGCCATAGTCAGGTACAGTGGCATGCACCAGTAAACCAGTGACTCAGGAGGCTGAGGAAGGAGGATTGTGGACTTTGAGGCCAGAGGCAATGTGTGCAATTTAGTGAGGCCCTGTCTCAAAACAACAACAAAAAAGGGGCTGAAGTTGCAGCTCAATAGTAGAGCACTTGGTTAGCATGCATGAGGCCCTGGGTTCAACTCCCCCAGTACTGCAAAAAATAGACGAACAACAACGAAATAAAAACTCAAAAAGTATAACCTACCAACCCTCTCAAGTTTCCCAGGGTTTTAGTCTTGCATTAAAAATGCATTATATTTTATAAAAACTTACCTGGGGCAAGGAAAGATAAAAGAAAGATCAGTTTTAATGAGGTGTCACTTCAAATACAATGTGAATTAAAATTGTAAGCATATTTTTTTTTTTTTTTTTTTTTTTTTGGTGCTTGCATGCTCTGCAAGTGCGGGACCACTGAGCTACACCCTCAGCCCATTCATTTTACTTTTTGAGACAGGGTCTCCCTAAGTTATGCAGACTGCCTCTGGTCTCAAACTTTCGATCCTCCTGCCTCTGCCTCCCGAGCCGCTGGGATTACAGGTGTGTGCCACTGCACCTGGCTAGGCATAAATTCTTGTACATTCTATAGTTAAGTGATGAAAACAAAATAAAAAATATGCTACAATTTGTGTCCCCAAGTTGCATTTTTGATTTTTGTGGGTAATTAATGATGTATGTAGAAAAGAATTTATCCAGTTTATAATTAATATTGCCTGCAGCCATAGCACCCTGCCATCTGATCCAGCCTGATCTTGGAAGCTAAACAGGGTTGGCCTGGTTAGTCCTTAGATGGGAGACTGCCTGGGAATACCTAGTTGTAGGCTAGGAAGAAGGACCTGGCAATCCACTCCTGAAATAATCCATCATTGAAAACCCTATGAACAGCAGAGAAGCATTGGCAATAGTGTTGGGCATGGCAGTGTTGGGGGGTGTTTTGTGATGTACATAGGGTCATTGTGAGTCAGACCCATTTGACAGCACCTAACAACAACAACAACAACATAATTAATACTATGTGAAGTGGTTCAGAGAGCTTTAGTGGATAGCAATCAATATTGTGTTACTTTGGTTTGGGGCTGTAGCTTAATGAAGAGTGCTTGCCCATGAGACCCTAGGTTCCACCACTAGTACTGAACAAAACAAGAACTGAACAAACAAGAACTAAACAAGAATGAAAAAACACAAAATGAAACAAAAAAACTTAGTTCCTTAAAAGAGTGTTGAATGTTACCCATGAAAGTAGTCCAATGACTTTAGATACGTGATAAAATCACATCTAACATTGATTATTTACCTTGAGCTGGAAATTGCTAAGCACTTTCTGTCTTATTTAAGTCTTATGGGTGGCCTGGAGAAAGGCCCACCCATGACCTCCACATTAGAAACTGAGGAAATGAATCTCCAGACATGTGCTGATTGCACATGGGTGAGTGTGCACAGTCTGTGGGCTGTCCTCTTGCTTTGTAGGATAAAGAAATTCAATGTCCTACGACCCAGCTATACCACTACTAAGAATATACCCAAAGGGAGACAAGTCGTCATACCGCAGAGACACCTGCATATCCATATTTAATGAAGCACACTTCACAATAGCAAAGATATGGAACCAACCAAGGTGTCCATCAACAGAGGAATGGATAAAAAATTATGGTACATATACACAATGGAATACTACTCAGCAATAAAAAAATCAAATGTCATTTGTAGCAAAACGGATGGAACTGGAGAGCATCAACTTAAGTGAATGAACACAAGCTCAAAAAGAAATATATTTTCTCACTCATATGTGGGAGCTGAATCTTACTTAAAGGAAGAAAAATTACTACACATAAATTAATATATAAATATACACAATTAAACTTAGTGAAGAAGGGACAATATAAAGAGTAGAAAAAAGGAGGGAGGGAACTAGCAGAGGGAAGTAAAGATCGCAGAAGGTGGGATGGGGAGGAGAAACAATGTAGAGGGATAAACAGGGACAGGATAATCTCAATGTAAATGATGCAACTTTGAAAATGGGAAAAATAGGGGAACATAACCCCCAAATATGCATATGAGTTGTACCACATATTAGTCAAAAGGTTCCATAAACCTTGTAAATTGATAAAAATATAACCAAAAGTGATGTAGCAGCTGCATAATGGAAAAAGCCAATGCTATATTACTCTGTAATACACCCCACCATCATTTACTAAGAAAGGGAGAAAGTTAAAAAAAAAAAAGAAATTCAATGTCCTATGACCGTTGTGAAAAACAGAAGTACCACCGGCAGTAGATCTCAGAGGTTTTATAGGCAAGGCCTTGACTAGATTTTCTATTCTTTATTAAAATCTTCCTTCTTCTTGTTGTTAGGTGCCATTGAGTCTGGTCTGACTCATAGCAACCCCCTGTACAATAGAATGAAACACTTCTTGACACTGTGCCATGCCCTGCACTACATCTGATGGTGCTTCTCTGCTATTTATAGGGTTCTCCATGGCTGATTATTTTGAAAGTGGGCTACTAGGTCCTTCTTTCAAGCCTAGAGCACCCAGTATTCCCAAGTGGTCTCCCATCCAAGGACTAACCAGGCCTGATCCTGCTTAGCTTCTGAGATTAGACAGGATTAGACAGGATGGTATGGCTGTAGAAAATCTTCCTTAGAATTAGAAAACAACAAAAACAAAAAACAAAAACCAATATACAATAAACATTTCCCAGTTGGCAGTACATATAATTTTCTATATATAAGACTTCATTGTCCTTATCTTTACCACTTTGTTCTAAAGTTTCCTCACCTTTCAGACCTGACGATTCAATTTATTGCTGCGATGGTGGCACAGTTCCTGAGATAATGGAGACCAAGGGCATCCTTCTCTTAGAAACTTCAAGTCTGTAAAGAGAGCTCACATTTTGGATCAGCTCTTATATTTGTCTAATGGTAACATGGAGAAGCTGTTTAATATAAATAGTTCTAGGATGTGCTCTGGGCTGGGATTTAGTTTACTTGGTAGAGAGCTGCTCTGCAGTCTCTGAGGTCCAGGGTTCAATTCCTAGCACTGCAAAAACAGGAGAAGGATGCGGCAATCCACTCCTAAGGCAATCTTGAAATATTCAGCCATTGAAAAGCTTATGAGGGTCTCTATGAGTCAGATACAACTAGATGGCACCCAACAACAGGATGCACTCAGATACCAAAAATTCTGAGATTCTCAAGTCCTGGATATAAAATACCATAGTATTTGTGTATAATCTACACATATCCTCGTATATACTTTAAGTCATATTCAGATTAATTATGCCTAGTATAAGTGATATGTACTGTTTTGGGCTGGGGTTTAACTCAGTTGGTAGAGTGCTACTCAGCATTCTCTGAGGACCCAGATTCAATAGCCAGCACTGCAAAAACAGAAGGACATGGCAATCCACTCCCAAAGCAATCCCCAAACAATCAGCCATTGAAAACTCTAGTAGGGTCACTATGAGTTGGACTCGACTCAGTGACCCCTAACAACAACATATACTGTTTAGGAAATAATGACAAGGGAAAGAAAAGTCTGCATATCCTCAAGAAAGATGTAGTATTTTCAAATATTTTTGATGTATGCTTGATTGAATCTGAGGATGTGGAACTTGCAGATTTGGGGGGCTGACAGTAGTCCCTAAAAGCATTAGCTTATTGTTCAGCCAGGAAATCAGCTGAGATTCTGCCACTGCCTGGTTGTGTGACTATGGAAAAGTTATCTAGCTTTCTGAGCTTCTTTTTCCCCATCTGTGAAATGGAGTAATCACGCCTTCCTCTCATAGAGTCATGTTGTTGTTGTTGTTAGGTGCTGTCGAGTCGGTATCCGACTCATAGTGACCCTCGTAGGGTTTTCAATGGCTGACTGTTTCGGGATTGCCTTGGGAGTGGATTGCCAGGCCCTTCTCCCATTTTTGCGGTGCTGGGAATTGAACTTGGGACCTCAGAGACTGCATAGCAGCGCTCTACCAACTGAGCCAAATCCCAGCCCACTGAGCCAAATCCTAGTCCTCATAGGGTCATAGTAGGCTTAAATTAGATGATGCATGTGCAGGATTAGAACAATGCCTACCTGCACTAAATGCTTAACGAACGACCATTTAAAAAAAATAAGTTAAGCAGCCAGGAGGCAGAGGCAGGAGGATTGCAAGTTTGAGGCCAGAGGCAGTCTGTGTGATTTAGCAAGACCCTGTCTCAAAAGGTAAAAAAATGGGCTAAGGGTGCAGCTCAGTGGTCTACCACTTGCAAAACATGCAAGCTAAGGGCTTGTGTTCAACCTCTAGTACTGCAAAAATAAATAAATAGATAAGTAAATAAATAAAATTAAGTTAAGCTGTATTTGCACCTACAAACAAAAAACAAAATTCGATGGCTCACAGACAATATTGCTGAATAAGATTTCTATATCAATAAGTACATGAAACATATTTTGAGACAGGGTCTTTGCAGATATTTTCCCCACATTATCATCAGTGTTTTTTTCCCCATAAGATTTTAATTTGAATATTGTAGCAGTCGGGCTGGGATATAGCTCAGTTGGTAGAGCGTGGCTCTGTAGTCTCTGAGGTCCTGAGTTTGATTCCCAGCACCACAAAAATGGGAGAATGATGTGGCAATCTACTCCCGAGGCAATCCTGAAACAATCGGCCATTGAAAATCCTATAAGGGTCGCTATGAGTTGGACAGGACTTGACAGCACCTAACAACAACAACAAGTGTAGCAATCTTTGCTTGTCTGTCACCTGCCTAACTGCTGATGTTATGAAGATCTTAGAGCCATGGCTTTGCAAATTGGTAATTTAAACATTTTGTTTGTTGGCTTCTTGTTTTCTCTTAGTACTGGGGATTGAACCTAGGGTCCACACTCATGCTAGGCAAACACCCTACCTCTGTGCTATATCCCCAGCCAGCAGCATTTTGTTTCTTTTCAAGTATCAATATCTAAAGCAGAGAGAACACACTTCATCAAATGAGGAGAGACTACCAACCAGCCCTCTTTAGCCTGAGAAATCCTCCTTACTTATAGACCTTCTGAGATCTACATGCACCCTTCTTCATTGTGTTAGGAATCTTCTGGAGGACAGAAAAGGGCCTGACAATGAAATCCATTTTTCTGGGCTGTTTTCTTCCAGTTGGCAATATATGTTGAGACATTCATTCGCTGCATTGGTTAGCTTTCCAAGTAGCAAGAGTCTCACTAAACAAATATTCTAATCAGCCTGTCCCTCAACAGTCTCACTCACTGTGGGGAAAAATTGGGAGGAAATTGGCAAAAACTCCCAAACTGGGAAAACAGCTTTTGAATATCTGGTTTGTAAATTAGAAATCTAGGGAAAATAAAAATAACTTGGTTGCATGTTTGTACAAAACCCTTCACAAATCCCCTGAACCTGATTGGACAATTGGACTCAAAGCTGATTGGCTCAGGCCATTCCGTGGATAAGCTATATAAGGAGCAGTACTATGCAGCTCGACATTTTCGCCCAGACCATCGGCTAAGCGAGAACTTTTTCGCCTTTTCACCTGGACCACTGATGAGGAAATGGATTTCCCGCTCCTCTCCACTCTCCTGTTGCAACCATCAACAAGGAAAGAACCCGCTCTCCATCTCATCACCGATGAAGCAACAGCTGTCTCCTCGTGATTGCCAATACCACCAACACAGGTGTTTGCCCCTGGAAGGCAAAAGCGCCTGAGGCTTTTCCTTTCTCCCATCTCTGCTGGCCTCCAGAAGGCCGCAGGAGTCCGCGCCCCTCACCCGAGGGTCCCGAGTGAATTGTGTTTAGTATCTGTGTGTGGGGTGGCGCTGCCGGTCCGAACCTCCAGGCCGGCCTGGGAGGTGCATGCCCCACAACTCACCTTGGTTTGGAATGTGCAGTTTTGATACAGGAGATGAATGAGATTCTTTGCCTACCTCCTGTCTGTAGGTCATGTTCCATTCTAGTTTCATATTAACTATTCCATAATGGCTAAAAGAAGGTAATACAGAAGTCTTCTAAAAACCAGGCTCCAGGGCAGCACACATGAGGGTGAATAGTAGCAAGTGGGCCTTGGGTGTGCATTTTCAAGGGTGCTTGTATTCTTAGTGTATGGCCCATGTTCATGCTATATAGGCTGCCAAAATATTAGCCCCTTTTTTTCTCTACAAAGTGCTTTGATTTTTTAAACCAGTGGTTTTCATAGTAGTTTTCATATACCCCATGGATTTGGGAGGAAAATATTAACACTCTGACGTGCAATTATTTTCTCATTGTATTATTGTTCTATAAGATATATTTCATGTGTGCACAAGAAGATGGCACATTTATTTAGTATGTTTATTTGTAAATATGTTATGGGTCAGTGTGCAATATTTTTTATTGATAACTGGTACAAGCCTGCAGCTGTAGCCCTGTGGCATCCGATCCTGTCAGATCTCGGAAGCTAAGCAGGGTTGGGCTTGGTTAGTACCTGGATGGGAGACCACCTGGGAACACCAGAAGTGGTAGGCTTGGGAGAAGGACCTGGCAACCCCCTCCCAAAAATCAATCTGCCATTGAAAACCCTATGAACAGCAGAGAAGCACTGACAATAGTGTTTCCCCTGTTGTACAGAGGATTGCTATGAGTCGGATACCGACTCGACGGCACCTAACAACAACAACAACAACTGGTACAAAATCAAAAAGGCATGGCAGTCCTTGCTATTGTCTCTGTGTTCCTAAGTGTAGTGGGGGAATTACCTACATCAACAATGCAGATGATGGGGCCACAGCCAAGACCTATGGAATCTGTTTTTCTAAGAGGCGAGGCCCAGAAATCTTTTAAAACAAGTATACCACATACTTCAGGGGCACATTGAATTTGGAGAATACCTACTTTCAAGGTTGGAAAATAGGAATGATCCCCATTTTACAGATGAGGAAACTGAGGCTCACAAAAGTTAAAAAACTTAAACCTATGGTCAAGAGCCAGAGGTACAGCCAAATTCCATGTGTGTGAAATGTCAGATGGGTGCCATAGGGTCAAACCTCTGGAGATTGTGACGTGGCTACAGGAGCTACTGCAGAGCCAACCTTGATGCATGAGCTCAGCCAAACCCCCAACTGCTTGACCCAAACCTCAGCTTTCTTAAGGTTTTTGACTTGATTTGGGATTAGCATCCTTAGGTGAACAAGGACTCATTATAGAAATCAAACCATCACTAGCTGCTACAATTCTCCTGTGCACCTGCCTTTCCATAGCCTGCCACAAAGCTTCATCGTTTAAATGGAGGACAGTGAGGGGGTGAGGAACCTGAGGAATAAATATAACTTCTTCTCATACAGACTTGGGCACCTGCCGCCCTGCATGCACACCTGTATGACACTGGGTCACGAGGACACAACATCCAGAAATTTCTACTGGCTGCCTGATGTTTCAGCTGATGTGGGGAGATTTTATCCTTTCATTCAACAAATAACACATTGAGTTTCCACTTTGTGCCATATGTGAGCTTAGCTCTAGGAGAATGGCACCTGTTTTTTTTTTTCTTTTTTTTTTTTTTTTTTTGCGGTACTGGGGGTTGAACCCAGGGCCTCATGCTTGTGCTGGACCACTGAGCTGCACCCCCCAGCCCATTTATTTTTTAATTTTTTTTGAGACAGTGTTTCACTAAACTACGCAGACTGCCTCTGGTCTAAAACTTGCGATCTGATCCTCCTGCCTTTGCCTCCCGAGCTGTTGGAATTACAGGCATGCGCCACCGTGCCCTGCCAACAGCACCTGTTTAGTAGCCACTTTCGCTGGGAAAACAAACTGCTAGTAGCTGACTCCAAGGGGCATTTTTCCCATGCTGGAAAGAGGCACCTGCAGTCAGCATCCTGGCTGGTCCAGTGGAGTTCCTGCAAGAGGCCGGCGAGCCTCACATGGCACCAGGCTGCTCCCTACATCTGTTGTTACCTGACACGTGGGAGAAACTTACCACTCTTAGTACATAAACAAATGAGTGACTTATTTTTTCCATAAATTATCAGGGAAAACTTTTACCGTAAGTAACAAACATCGGCTTATCTGTGTGTAGTTTTCACCATCTCTGTAATAGAGGGTTGAAAAATGAATGAGTTTCATCTGGAGAAAAAGTAAAGCAAAATGAGAAAGCAAGAACTTCTCCCTTTTCCATCATAAAAACTCATTGTGCAAACAGGAGCTCCTTTGGCAAGAAGTAAAATCCAGGTTCAAGACTGGAGCAGGCTGCAGGACTGACTGCGTTCCATCTGCTATGTGGCTTCACGTAGACGACCAAGCCAGGAAGTCAGATCTTTGGTCACATACTTTCATTTGGTGTCTCATTCATTTTTCTTAGGGACTCTTGCTTGGATGTACTGATGGCAAAGAGAGGAACAGAATAGAGGCAGAAAGGAAAATGACAAATGGCCACCACTTATTGAGCATGGACAAATGGCTGTGTGCTGTGCAAGAAGCCTAGAATTCTCCTCATTCTTTTCGAGATCTGGCTTGCCAGTTGTAACAATGTGCTACTATCTGCCTTGGCAACCAAGGAAAGACATTTGATCTCGTATTTATAGGACAGTACAACATCCTCCAGTAAAAAATGTAAGCTCTGAGCTCAAGAAACCTACATGTAATATATAAATCATCTTAAATCAAAATCAAGGACCAGGTGCCATTTCACATATTTGTCATCCCAGTGACTCAGGAGGCTGAGGCAGGAGGATCGTGAATTTCTGGTTAGAGGCAGCCTGCGCAATGTAGCAAGACACTGTCTCAAAATAAAAAATAAAAATACATAAGAAAGGGGCTAGGGTGAGGCTCACTGGTAGAGTGCTTGCCTAGCATGTACAAGGCCCTGGTCCAACCCCCAGAACTGAAAAAACCAAAACCCAAAACAAAACCAAATTTAACCTGATGAATTTCATGTGATACAACTGGCTGAGGATCATACAGAAATATGGTATCAGAGGACAGCCACAGTTACTGCCTCACAATCAGAGCATGTCTGTACTTTCAAATTCACCTGAACTTCTGGAAACGTTCACTATCTTTAGCATCACTTTTCTGGTAAAGTGGCATCGAGCTGCAAAAGAAGACACTACACATAGCACAACACTTAGAGCTGCTGGACCACCTGGTAGACAAAGCCCAAAGCTGGAAATTCTTTTCAACCTAACCATTCTGATTTTGCTCTGCTGTCCTTTGGTGAAGCCTGAATATTGGTATAAAGATGAGAGGGGTCAAAGTTACTTTAAAAAGACTGTTGAAATTTTTTGTTAGGTTAAATGTTTCAAAGAAATTGTTTGCATAAAAGAATTTTTACAATTTGAGAAAGTTCTCACTTATGGGAGACTCTGCTACAGTTCTAATGTGAAATTATATGTATATGTCATGCAGAAGGGAGTTTTGGGGAAAGGGAAAGAGACTTGTTTGCATTAATACCTTGCCTTATCCTTGCCATGTCTGAATTATTTCTTGCATCCATTTTGCATCCAGAAGGAAGTGAGATTGGGGTAGCTCTCCAATCCTCCTTCCCCTAAACCAAAGACATTAAGCCCCTTCTGTGCCAGGCTCAATGTGAATGCAATCATCTAATCTCTTGCAAAACAGCTCTATCCCCGGCTTTTTGGGTTTTGAGGATCTAGTATGGCAGAGACCTCAAACCCAGTGTCTATTCTCCTTCTCATTAGCTACATCTCAAATTTATTTGGGAAAGCCAAGTGCATAGCTAGAATGACAACTTCTCCTAGCCTCTTTTGCAGCTAGATGTGGCCAAATGACCAGATGTTGACCAATGAAGTATAAGTGGAAGGGCTGAACTATACTTTTAGGAAGTCCTTAACAGAGAGGGAGTGTGATCTTTGACCCTTTATTCTTTTTCCTTTATGTTGTTGTTGTTAGGTGCTGTTGAGTTGGGTCTGACTCATAGCTACCCTATGTGCAACAAATGAAACACTCTCGGACACTGTGCTATGCCCAGCACTGTAACAGTGCTTCTCTGCTATTCATAGGGTTTATAAGGGGCTGATTGTTTTGGGATTGTTTCTGGACTGGGCTGCCAGGATCTTCTCCCATTTTTACGGTGTTGGAGATTGTTATCAGGGCCTCAAAATGGGCAGAACAAGCACTCTACCAACTGAGCTTAACCCCAGCTCCTCTTCCCATATGGAAAGCAAATATTTAGCTCTTTAAGTTGAAAGAAACATCACAGGTCACTAATACCAAGTCTGGGATCCACCTTTGAGTCAAGACATAGAAACACATAAATTATTATATTTTAATCAGAATCAGACATTTAATGGCATAAAACACTCCACATATGGCTTTCCTATTGCAAAAATGCATCAACTTAAAACCAAAATATGACACAAGTTTTAAGAACTATTTTGGCCAGCCTCCCCATTCCCAAAGGAGATCAATAAGAAATAATGTACAAAAGTTAAGGTCAAGGTGTTTTCGTATCACAGCTAATGAGTAACCATTTGTTTCCTGGTCACTTCTGCTCCACCCAGAAGGCTGCAGAGCTTAACTAGTTGTCCAAGTGGCTCCTTATTAATTCCCTGGGTGATTGTCCCTGAAATGAAGCCATGCTCTGGGGACACAATAGGCACTTTAAGTGGGGTAGTTACCTTTTTTAGGTTGGGCAAAACATTTGGCTCTCAAAAACAATGTAAAGAATTTACAGTCAAACAGAATAGCTCTGCTGTTGTGTGCCCTTGGGATTAGGCACTGGGATTTCAGAACATTCTCGTGGACATCTGGACAAGATGTTCTGGAGAGCTTGGAGGGCTGGCAAGCAGGCTGTGTAATTTCTGCATTTGCTGTGGACTTGGGCACCATGAGCCACTCTGGTTTTTATTTTCATGTCCTGAGTATTAGCCCACCTACACAGAATCTGCATATCCTGAGTGATAGCCCATCTATGTAGAATGATGCTCCAAAGATTTAACAGGTGTCATGGCACAGATATGGATGATCAGAACAGATGCTGGATGTAAACACCTGGTAAGGCTGCACAGGGCACCCTGGTAGAACCATTGGCAAATGCATGTCCACTTGCTCAGCATGGCACTAGCTTGCTCTCCTGTGCCAACTCCCTCTCCTAATCTGCCTCGTCCACATCTTCTCCTGCAGTAGCAGCTTCTAAAGCAGCAAGGGCTTCTGCCACTGCTGCGTCCTCATCTGCCATGTCCCCAGACCCATCTCCATTGGAATCATGGGAATCCTCAGGCATGCTATGAGCAGGACCCTCCTCTTTGAAGGAGACACTTAAAACTTCCATGGTCACAGCCTCGTTTAATGAGTCCCAGCTTCTTTTCATAGGGAAGGACATATTCAAATCATGCTCCTCTACCCTGGGGTGAGTTCCCGGCAGGGACTCATCCTCCCTTTGGTTCTTGAAAAGACAGTCCTCTTCTTCATGGTCCACACTGTCTACCTCGAGGCCCCACAGCTGAGGGTAATCCGGGGCTGGTATCTGGAGGACACAGTCTGGTTCTGCCAAGGCAAGACCTTCTGCCTGGCTGGGAGCTCTGGAGTCTCCACATCTGATGACTTGGGTCTCCGAGGCAGGTGGCACACAGTCCTGTTTCCTGGCGTCCCTTCCTTCAAAGAAGGGTTGAGTTGGGTGAGTGCTGTCCGTAGTACTGGCTGAGGAGCTGCTGTCCCCCTGGCTGGATCTGGGACTCCTGGTGGGCTGCAGAGTAGTAGTGGGGCTGACGCCATTGACGGCCACACTGGGCTTCTCTGCACAGTGTCCCCCACCTGTGTCCTCCTGCAGGAGCGGTCCTTGGTGAGGTAAACCAGCTGTCCTGCCTCTGCTCTCTGTCCTCTTCAAGCCCCCACTCTGCAAGGCATTTTTATGCACCAGGACCTCACTGCTCGGATTGTCTTTTAGTTTAATAGTGTTAGATTCCTCTAACTTGCAGCTGCTCACTTCGTTGACATAGCCAGGGGAGGGCACTTGAGCTGGATCAAAGAGATAGCTGAGGGGGAGAAGAGCGGGAATCAGTCAGGCTTGTGTCATTATGGAGAAGCCAGGGAGTGCACTAATTCCTGGGACTGCTTTTTGTTGTTTTTTGAAACTCTAAGTGTACCTAAGTCAAATATGAGGCTGAGGTTTAGCTCAGTTGGTAGAGTACTGCTCTGCGCTGAGGCCCTGAGTTCAATCCCTAGCACTGCAAAAATGGGAGAAGGACGTGGCAATCCACTCCCAAAGAAATCCAGAAACAACCAGCCATTGAAAACTCTATGAACAGCAGAGAAGCATAGATATAGTGCCAGGCATGGCACAGTGTCAGGGAGCGTTTCATTCTGCTGTACGTAGGGTTGCTATGAGTCAGACCCGACTAGATGGCACCTAACAACAGCAACAACAAAGTCAAATATGTTGTTGTTGTTGTTGTTAGGTGCCGTCGAGTTGGTATCCGACTCATAGCGACCCTCTGTACAACAGGGGAAACACTATTGTTAGTGCTTCTCTGTGTTCATAGGGTTTTCAATGGCAGGTTGGTTTTTGGGAGGGGGTTGCCAGGTCCTTCTCCCAAGCCTACAGCTTCTGGTGTTCCCAGGTGGTCTCCCATCCAGGTACTAACCAGGCCCGACCCTGCTTAGCTTCCGAGATCTGATGGGATCGGATGCCACAGGGCTACAGATGCAGGCAAGTCAAATATATATAGTTGGTATAAAAATGTTCTGCCACTGAAAGAGCTTAGGAAGAGATCCAAAAGGAGGGGACAGGTGAAGTAGTTTATGGAATTTTAAAATGAGAAAATTAATGTCCAGTAATAGAGAAATAAGGGGCTAAGTGCTGACCATATATGTCCCCAATAGAACAACATGCAGTCATTAAAATGATACGTATGAAGTCTGTACTAGCATAAAAAAACAGTAGTCCCTCAGTATTGGTGGAGGATTGGTTCCAGGAGCCTCTCAGATACCAAAATCTGTGTATGCTCAAGGCCTTTACATTAAATGGCACAGTACTTGTGTATAAAATATGCACATCCCCCCGTATGCTTTGAATCATCTCTTGATTACTTATTCTACCAAATACAACACAGGTGCTATGTAAACAGTTGTCATGCTGTATTGCTTAGAGAATAACAAGAGAAAGGTCTGCACATGTTCAGTACAGACGTAATTTGCTTCCTGAATATTTTGACCTGTGGTTGGTTGACTCTAGGAGTGCAGAACTCTGGACATGGAGAACCGGCAATACTTATAATAATACTTATAATAATATACTTATAATAAATATTTTTGAACAAAGTCAAACATCACCTGATTACAATGGAGTAAAACTTATACATGTATGTGTGTAGACCAGAATAAGATAGTTTTATTTGTTGAGGAAGTAAGATCATCGATTAATTTATTTCCCTTATCCTCTGGTTCATCTCACTTGCATTCTTATGAAATGTTATATGGATAAAGTTAAAGGTACCTATGTAACTGGGAATATTTATTTTCAGTGATGCCATTTTAGGCATCATTTGAAAACCAAGCTTTTCTTTGCATCGAAGGTCTCTGGAGAAATGTAAGCTTGATCCACACCAAATTCAGTCTCAGAGAACGATGGTATTTCCAATATGTTTTGAGCAGTGAGCAAAAAACATTTAAAAATTTAGACCACATGTCCTCTAAATGATTCCTAAACAGTGCCAAACTCTTACTGTCTTGGCAGCGTAGAGAGAGCGCTGAGCTGGATACGTGCACTTGAACGCACGTGTGGGCTTTATTATTTTTGGAACTTCTGCTACATGCATCTTCTTTAAAAGTGAGTACATGGTAATTACACATTCCCCTATTTAGAAGTCTTCAGTCAATTTTACCTTTGTATCATTTTACAGCACCTGCACCCCATCTGGATGATTTTTTGTTACCATCTGGAAAAGAGTATAAAAAGGAGAGAATATTGTCAGTGATATTCCAGTAGGATTCATGCTTGCTTTTCTTTCCTAGATATTCACAATTAAAAGAGTTGCAAATTTTGGCAAAAGGATAACATAGGGATCAGGGAGGGCACAGGTCACCTACAACAGCCTTGTGGCTCTAAAGTAGTCAGTTTGGAGTTTTCAGGCAGTACTAACACTTGTTTCTGTGACAGACCCTTGTTTCTGTGTCAGCCCAGAGTTAACGTATTCCATCCCCATTTTACAGTCAAGGAAAACACAGGGGGAAGAATGCCAGGGAGAGGAAGGACCTGTGCCTTTACTAATCCATTGCCTCTTACAGGGGATGCAGGGACTTTGTGGGGGTTCAGCCCACTGTTCAGCAGCAGGAAGTGTAGGAGATTCTCAGAGGATTCCTTGATGGGAGTTAGTGCCTCAAGCTTCAAGGGTCACTGCATTAATTTGGATCTTGAATGTCCTCCAGAGGCCCATGTGTTGAAGGTTTGCTTGCCAGCCCGTGGTGCTGTTGGGAGGAGGTGGGGCCTACTGGAAGGAAGTTAGGTCACTGGGGGTGTACCCTCAAAGGGGATAATGGCACCCTGGCCCCACCTCTTCCTTTCTTGCTTCCCAGCTGCTATGAAGGCGATTAGGCCCCATCTGCCACATGGTCTATCATATTGTACTGTGCTGCCACAGGCCCAAAGCCACAGGCCCAAGTGACCATGAACTGAAACCTCCAAAACTGTGTACCAAATTAACCTTCTCTCTTTATATGTTGATCATCCCGGGCATTTTGTCACAGTAATGGAAAGCTGAGTAGCACCAACATCAAATATTAAAGACAGCTGATCTATGTGCTTCACCACTCAGAGCGTTTGGAGTGTTACAGCCTGTTCAGTGACGTTAGTATGAGCTTTGTCTATGGCAATGAGGTCCTGCTTTGCGTTTCCTGTGGTGGGGCCAATGTCAGCTGTGATCCATGAATTCTATTCTCCTGCAGGTCAAAGGCATGCCCCTGCCTCAGGGACTCCTTAGTGAAGGTAGACTCATTTCCCACCCACTGTGCTCTGCTCCTTCCCAGGCTGGATTCTTTCCCATTACTTCCCTCTGAATAAAACCTCTTCATTTAAAACTGGCCATGTTGGCTGGTTCTTTCCTCAGAGAATCCTAAAAATTAATGTGGAACGATCTCTAAGTCATTCTCCATTTCCAATACCTACAATCTTTAAACAGACAAGCCAACACCAACACCTAAGCCTCAGTGTCTTTGTCTTTAAAAACATGTGGACTAGGAAGAGAGGTGATTTACTGTGGGCCATTTCTTCCTCCCTCATTCTCTCTCTTTCCTTCCTTCAGTCATGGAGGGGTTTCTGAGGATGCTACTTCAGAAACATTTGCTCACAGAGAAAATGACTGCTGCTATTTTAGAAGTATACATTGGCTGGTTGGTTAGAGGAGGCTATATTAAATACACAGAAAAGTAAAATCTACAAATACCCCACTGTTTGTTGTTGTTAGGTGCCACTGAATTGGGTCTGACTCACAGCGACCATATGTATGAAAGACGAAACAATACCCGACAGTGTGCCATGCTTGGCACTATTGTCAGTGCTTCTCTGCTATTCATAAGGTTTGTAATGACTGACTGTTTCAGGAATGGGCTGGTGGCTTCTTGTCCCAAGCCTACAGCACCTGGGATTCCCAGGTGGTCTCCCAACCAAGTACTAACTAGGCCCAACCCTACTTAGCTTCTGAGATCTGACGAGATTGGATGCCAGAGTGGTATGGCTGTAGACCTACACACCTGTTGTTGTTAGGTGCTGTTGAGTTGGCTCCGACTCACAGTGACTCTATGTACAACAGTGCCATGCCTGGCACCATGTCAATGTTTCTCTGCTATTCATAGGGTTTTCAATGGCTGATTGTTTAGGGAGTAGACTGCCAAATCCTTCTCTTGTTTTATGCAGTGCTGGGGATTGAATCCATGACCTCAGAGAACGCTGAGCAGCACTCTACCAACTGAGCTAAACTCCAGCTCACACTTGTGTATTAGGCTAAAAATGGCTCCTGAGAAGACATCTCCATTATAATCCCTGGAATCTGTGAGTTGTACCTTACATGCTCCCCGCCCCTCTGCCCCACACAAAGTGTTTGCAGATGTGATCAAGGTAAAGACATTGGGAGGGAAAGATCTGCCAGTGTTATCTATGCAGACTCAGTGTGCTAATGAATTGGAAGTAGAAGGAAATTTGGTCACAGACAGAAGGAGAAGCAATGTGACTGCAAAGGCAGAGATTGGAGGGAAGTGGCCACAAATTAAGGAAGAGCAAGGACCAGATTCATCCCTGGAGCCTTGGAAAGAGTGTGGCCCCGGGGACACCTTAATTTCAGCCCACTCCTACTGACTGCAAGACCCCTGGCCCTAGAACTGTGAGAGAATAAACTGCTGCTGCCAAATGTGTGGCAAGTTTTCTAGCAGCACAGGAAATGAATGGATCCTCACGGCACTTGGTTCTTAAACACTGAATCCCTTGTCAAATTCTCCTTGAGAGGATGAACAAACCTGTAGAAGGGGCCTTTGGACCACCCACCCATTTCCTCTCCCCCCTTGACTCCTGACTGTCCTTTAGTTTTCTTCCTAGCCCATGCTACTACTGGACATTTTGCAATAGATCTGTTTCTGGTCCACCTTTTCCACTATGAAGTCAGCCCTCCCGAGGGACAGCTTGCTTGCAGCCTGATTCCTCAGCACTGAGGACAGCACTCGGCACATAGTAGGCAGTTAATACATATTTGTGAACAAATGGATTTTCTAATGGCGACAGCATAAAAACGGAAGCAGGATGTGCAAGCGTTTTGTGTTTCTCTGACCAGTCAAGAGGTCCTCAGTTTGTATTGACCGTGTCACCTAGGTGGGCTCTGGGGACAGAAAATCCTGGTTCTGAACCCTGGTCTACCTTTTGCTCATTGTATAAGTTCAGGCCTCAGCCACTTCACCTGTAAGCAGGGACAATATTATACCTACCCAATGGTGTTGTTGGGGCATGCATTAATTTATATTCAGGATAAACACAGAGCACTGTATTACCTAACCTTATTTGGATACAGCATAGTAAAAGATTTTTGTTTAAAAGATGGAAGCCTTACATCCTTGAAAACCGTAATCTTGTTGCCATGACTTATGCATAAAAACCACAGCATAAACAATACCAAGTAGAATTTGTTTCTGGAAAAAGGACCAAATGGGGTATTTCTACCAATAGTGACAGCAATTGAAAGATATAAAACCCCAAGCACAACAATTCTGTAAAGAGAGTCACGGGGCTTACTAGCAATATATGTACATGACTTGACTTTTCTGAAGCAGTTTCAATTAAATCACCTGATTTCCAAAGCCTAGCATCTTATTCCCAGCCTCAGCTCCCTACTTATGTCCCATTTCCTATTAGTAATCCATAGATCTGCTAGATAAATAGGATAGATTAAAAAATACCATATGTACCTCTTTCCTTCCTCCAAACCCTCTCTTCCTCCCCTCTTGCCCTTCCCACTCCAGGACTGGCTCTGAAATTCTGACCCTTTCCCCACCTGTAGTAACTTTGTTTATCTTGGACTCCTTTTTTTTTTTTTTCAATCAGGAAGGGGGGTAGGTAACCAAGGAAAAGTCAAGAGGGAAAAAGGGCTTAGAAAAGCGTTTGAGAAACAAAGAAGGCTGACAGTGGATTGGAATAAGGGAACTGAAAGCATTCACAAAATATTAATCATTGAAAAATCTCTTTGATGGTGAGTTCAAGAGCCATAGGTGGGGAAGAAAGAAAGGAAGGGAGAATGGAAGGGTAGAAGGGAGGACAGAAGAAAAGAGGGTAGGGGAAAGGAAGTAGGAAGAAAAGGAGAAAGGAAGAGATGGAGGGAAGAAGGGAGGAAATAAGAGGGGAGAGAGAAAGGGAAGGAAGAAGGGACGAAGGCAAAGGCATATCTTGAGCAATACCTGGCATGGCACCTAACTGTCCCACCTTCCCAAAGCCTGACCCAGAAGGGTCCTGATGACCCGTCACCAGGGTGTAGCTGGGTCCATCCCTGAACATCTGCTGCTGTGGCTCAGGCCACGCAGAGACCTGCACGGAAATTAAGTGAC
Organism: Pedetes capensis; assembly: GCA_007922755.1. Classification (NCBI taxonomy): domain Eukaryota; kingdom Metazoa; phylum Chordata; class Mammalia; order Rodentia; family Pedetidae; genus Pedetes; species Pedetes capensis. Next base: position 23,508 of record VMDO01009758.1, read on the forward strand.
TGCTGGGATATCACAGCACAGCTCCAGAACTGCAGCTTCCTTGCTCCCTGTCCATTATCTGCGGCCTTTGGACTCCCCTCCTCCCTCCTGGAATATCATGGGATCTACATTGCTCTTCCAAGCCAGGGAATCACAGGCTGTTTGGATAGTCTCTCTCCTTTCAGGATCAATTTCCAGGTTGGTTTCCCTCCCCTCCACCTCCCTTCAGGACCCACCACATGGGTTCCCTGCAGACCTGGTCCCCTACCTGAGGCCCCGACTGCTGTGCCTTGCGGGAGCTTGGTGGGTAGAGCCTCTTCCTGGTTCCAGGTTCTGCCTTCTCTCACCACCCCGTGTTTTCCTTCTCCGGTAACATTCCTTCCCTCAACTGGCTTTAATGTCCAAGGTTGTGTGACCCGCTGATGAACAGGGTGGGGACTAATGTATTCATTCCCAGCCCCTGCATGCCCCTATCTGCAGTTGTGCTTCCTTATATGATGTGTCAAATCAAATTCAATCCATTTCCCTTTGCACACGTCACTCCCACATCCACCTCTTGCTTTTAGCAAGAAACTCTCCCTTGTCCAGCTGCTAAAAGGAAATACTCCGTGGTCAGCCTGATACACAGAAGTGGGAAAAATATCTGCTCTCGTGGAGTAAGACTGAGGTCCAACAGAGCAGACGATCTGCTTTTGCTTCCTTCTTCCCCTTTGGCAGCAGCTAACTTCAAGTTAAGAACTTGGTTCTTAACTTGGTGCCCTTTATTATAGCTAAAGGGAATCAAAATTCGCTTTCTCTTTGGAGTACAAAAAGGCAACAGGGAAGCAAAGGGCAAATCCTTCACAATCATCTCTTGGTTTACACAGGGGAAAAGCAAATACCATTATGATGGCTGTGTCTAACCACTGTTGGCGCCACCAGCTCCTGGAGTCCTGGGCCAGGCTTGACCTGTCCTGTGTTTGTGGTCAGGTTAAACAGTCCTGTGTTTGAAGATGGCCAGGTTAATGCTGCAGTAACTGGCGAAGTCTCCCTGCAGGAGAATCCTGTTTCATGGTGGGAGGAGGTGGGGGAAATGAGGAAGACCAGGAAAGCCAGGAGTTTCCCTACAAGGCAGGGAAACGGACTGAGTATCCATTGGGAGGTCGAGGGAGTGGAGCAAGCAGAGCACCCCATCCAGAAAGAGCTGCCTTTATCTTTCTATTTATCATCATCATCATCATCATCATCATCATCATCATCATCATCATTATTATTATTACTTTTGTGGTGCTGAGGATCAAACCTAGGATTTTGGTTACATGAGGCAAGTGTGTTACCCCTGAGGTTCAGCCCTAGCTCCAGGACTGGCTTTAAGTAGTGATTTAAAGAATGACAGGTCCAGGGTAAAAGGACATAGGAGCCAGCTTGTAGGGGTTCTTGTGGCCAAATCTGGAATCATTAGAACATCAAAACAAATACAGGATTACAGTCCATTGAATAACACATGGCTTCCTGAGTCCACAAGTGAGATAAATAAAAAAGAGAGGGGAACACTGTGCCTTATAAGTCAGCTAATAACATGCAAGGAAGAGGGAAACTGTCATTTGACAACCACAATAGTAATAACTGATTCAAGTAAGAGTCATCAATGGATGCTGGACTGGTAAGTGAAAATTGACACGAGGATGTTCAGTCTCAAAGGATCTCCCATTGTATGCTTAAGGGTGAAATCGTTCTTTTCTTTTTTTCCCCCTATACTATGGGGTTGAACCCAGGGCACCATGCATACTTTGCAAGTGCTCTACCACTGAGCTGTACCCCCAGCTCCTCTTTTATGTTTTATTTTGAGACAGGGTCTTGCTAAATCACACATGATGCCTCTGGTGTTGAACTTGCGATCTTCCTGCCTCAGCCTCCCAAGTAGCTGAGATTACAGGCATGTGTCCTGGTGCCCTGCTGTGAAATACTTCTTTATGGTAAAGACATGTGGTGCGCAATACTTTAATCAAGTCACCAAAGATAATGTAGCCACAATGAGACCAGTCCCTGGCATGTGGGTCCTGACAGGATGCACTGAGAACCCAGCATGCTTTCTGGATTCCTCTGCCAGAAGAGCAGACCCTGAATTAAAACATGAGGGACATTCTGCAAAACCACTGTCTGTATTCTTAAAAAGTATAATGTTATGAAAAAATGATTGAGGGACCATTCCAGATTATAGGACACCAAAGAGACATGACAACTGAATGCACTACATGATCTCCTCACTAAAATGTCATTATTGGCACAGCTAGTTGAAATGTGAATAAGTCTGTAAATCAGATAATGATATTAAATGTGTGTTAGTTTCCTGATTCTGATCATTGTATTAGGGTTATGTAAGAGAATGTCCTTGTTTTCAGGAAATACATGGTGAAATATTTCACAGTAAAGGAGCATGATATGTAACTCAATAAAATGGTTCAGAAAAAGTTGTGTGTGTGTGTGTGTGTGTGTGTGTGTGTGTGTGGCGTGTGTGGCGTGTGCACAGAAAAAGAGAGGACAGCAGAGTGAATGTGAGTATTCATATTTAGGAATTCTTGTGAGGGGATACATGGGATTCTTTGTACTTTTCATACAACTTTTCTGCTTAATCTGAAAATCAAAACAAACAGTTAAAAGGAAAAAAATAATAAAAAGCACTAATCTCATGTCAGTTCTCATTCTGTTTGCCCAACACCTTCAGGAAATCACTTATACTAAGAGATTCTGCATAAAGAAGGCCATAGAGAAAAGGCCTGGAAAAGAGTGTGTCTGTAGCCCACTGACCTTTCTGGATTTCCACAGGTGCCGTTGTGTGTACGTGCTGAGGACCTTTGCTCAGCACAAGTCCTAGTCACTAGAACTCTCAGGACTGAGGACTCCGGTCCTCAGGTTGCTGCTCCATTTTGGAGGTGGCTCCCCATCTTCTAGCTTTGGTGCTTCTCAGCTGTGTGCCTCCCCTACCGCACACATGCTCCTCATGGGCAATGCCTCTCCCAGCCAGAGTCCAGCTCTAATGGAGCACTTCATCCTTGTCATTCAAATGCAGCAATGACTGATGAGTGACAGGTAGGAAAGAATGGGTGATGGGTATCAGATTTTTTTTTGAGACAGGGTCTTGCTGTGTAGCCTGGACTGGCCTCAAACTTGTGATCCTCTTGTCTCAGCCTCCCAATTGCTGGGATTATAGGTGTGCACCACCATGAGGTATCAGATTTTATAAATTACCTCAATAGAGGGTCTGTCCCTGTTTGTGATTGAATGTCATCTATTTACTAACCAGAGTTCCAAAACTGCAAGCAAAGGCATGAACTGAGAGGGACAGAGAGACTGGACTACCCCTTTCCAACTTGGGAAACAGCCAACCCTCTGTGGCACAATTCCAAATGTCAAGGACATTCTACTTCAAGAATTCTGCTAAATGAGACTTTAAAACAGCTGTTGGGAAGTAGTTTGAGTTTATAGAAGGCTATTGGAGTATTTGTAAGAGAGCTATAATAAAATGAAACACTTAAAGTTTAACTCTGTTTTGAAAAATCAACTTGCTGATGTTTAGAAAACACAATCCAGGACTTCCCAGAACCTGGTCAGCAGGCAGAGTGGACAAATATTTAGTGAGCCACTGCTGGCTACTGAGCTCCTGACTCAAGGGGAATGAATGAAAATAACTAGCAGGTGTTGTGTTCTCCTTAGACTGGAAGTTAGAGATGGCTGGGGCAAGTTCACAGACATTACTGAATCTATAGGGGAAAAGGATTAGAAGAGAAACTCCCCATGACCCAGTCCATTTCTTTGGCAGAATTACTGGTATTACCTCCTTTCTGTGCAGACTTTGAAAACTCACAGGGAGAATTTTTTTTTTTTTCTGGTGTATGTACCTTTTTCCTAAAGGGGCTAAGTTTCTGTTATTTTTGGAGGATTTGAAAGATTGTAGGAAGACTTTTATTATTGGCACCTTCAAATAATCCATTTTATACCTTCTTGATAGTGACGTGCTACAATATAGGAGTTAGCATCACCTGCACTGGCTTTGATGAGAGATTTGTGTGCAGAGATGTACTCATAGGTCCCCTGGCCAAAAAGCAAAAATTAAAAATAAAAAGAGTTCCCAGGTAAAATAAGTTTGGGAACAGTAGAGATTAAAGATGAACACATTCATGGTTATGACAAAGGACTGTTTCACTTTGTTTAACCCAATATTTTCCCAAATTAGTTGACCAGACATTTTTTTTTTTTCATAGCAAACTTATTAGCAACCAACAGAACTTATGTTTTGTAGAATAAGGAAAACCACTATGAAAGTGATAGTTCAAGACTGGCTGTGGTGGTGCACACCTGTAATCCCAGCAACTCAGGAGGTGGAGGAAGGAGGGTGGTAAATTCCAGGCCAGAGGCAGCCTGCATAATTTACCAAGACCTTGTCCCAAAATAAAAAGTAGGCTGGGGGAGCAGTTTAATGGGAAAGCACTTGCAAGGCATGTGTGAGGCTCTGGGTTTAACTCTCAGCACCAAAAATAAGTAAGTAAGTAAGTAAGTAAGTAAGTAAATAAATAAATAAATAAAGGTTCTTTATCTGCAAAGTGAGACTATGATATGAAAACTCTCTTAACAATGCAAACGACGAGAGGAGGAGGACTTCCTAGGGACCTGACTTGGTTTACCAGTTGTCTCATTGAATCCTGAGAGAGGTCCTGAAGGCAGGATCAGCACTAACTTTCTGCAGGTGGGGAACTCAGTGCACAGGAGCTCGCAGAGACACTGCCGCAGTTTGCTGGCGCCCAAGGCCATGCTCGCCCCAGCCGTGACCCTGACTCAGTGGAGAGCTTCCGCTCCAGCTTCCTCCTTCTAGACCCCAAGTGCTAGGTCAGCCTCACCCCACCCTGCAGGGCTCCAGCTCTTTTGTTCAGGTCTCTTAAGCCTCCTTGGCAGGAGGAGCTGCTGACCTGTGCCCCAGAACCCTGGGACGGGATCAGGTGTAGAATAGCAAAGTTCCCGGGAGGGATGAGGGTCTTGGCTAAGGGAGACCCTCTGAGAGTGGAGGGGGTGGCGTCCATTGGACCCCCTTTCTCCTGGGAAGGGGGTGGGGATTTGCTGGCTACTGGGGGCTCCCAGTGGGCCCCAGAGAGCTGAGTCTCCTAGTGCATCCACATTTTAATAGGACACCAGGGAAACTGTTTTCTTTTTTTTTTTTTTTTGGTGGTACTGGGAGTTGAACCCAGGGCCTCGCGCTTGCATGCTCTGCAAGTGCTGGACCACTGAGCTGCATCCTCAGCCCATTTTTTTTCTTTTTACTTTTTGAGACAGGGTCTCGCTAAATTACACAGACTGCCTCTGGTCTCGAACTTGCGATCCTCCTGCCTCTGCCTCCCATGAGCCGCTGGGATTACAGGCATGTGCCACTGCACCTGGCTTGGGAAAATGTCTTTTGAAACTAAAGGCGTTGCTTCTGAGGTGACAGCTGAGGTGAGCTGGGTATTTCTCAGTGAGAGGTGGCCCTGGGCCTGCTGGAACTGCACATGCAGAAAGTTGCCTTTGTGGACCACCAGAGACTTGCCTCGGCAGTGAGGAGGTGTCTGCTCTGCTCCTGTGGCACTTGCACTCCCCTAACCTGGAGAAACAGGCCAGGTCCTGGGCACTTGACTTTCCTACTGCAGCATCCACAGGAGTTCTGATGTCCATGTTGAATGTGGAAACATGATGGTTTTATCAACACGGTGATAATGTCACTCCGTTTTTCTTCCTGGGGTCCTAATGCTAGTATATCACAATTATTTTGATCGATTTGAAAAGACATTTATATGGCCTTTCCTTCTATTCAACATCTGATACCATCTCCCCCCCACCCCTTTTCGGATGAAGTAATTAGCCTACTAATTCTTAAGATTGATGTTTGATGAATGACTGATAGTCATTAGGTAGCATCTTCACTGATTCCACAACTATTCACTGAGCCTCACATTTAGCAAGCACTGTGCTAGCTTCTGGGGATCCAGTGGTATCCAGGGCACTCCCAGAGAGAGTCAGTCATGTGTGTGCTTAGCAAGGGGGTGGGTAAAAGGCGTGACACAGGATGGAATCTATATAAACACTGGAAGATTCATCCCACCACACTGGCAGTTTAGTGCCATGGTAAGTGAGCGATTTGAGGTTAGAGTGGAGCCACACTGCCCCACTTATGAACCATGTAACCTCTAGGTAACTTTCTTTGCCTCTAAGTTTCAGTTGTCTAGTCTGCAAAACAAGAATGATAACAGTTCCTCCTTATCCAAACTGTCATTAAAATTCAATGAGATGAGGACCTGCAAAGCATTTATTATTATGATTGGCATATTGCCAGTTGTTGTTGTTAGGTGCTATTGAGTCAGGTCTGACTCACAGCAACCCTATGTACAATAGAACAAAACATTACCCAACACTGTGCCATGCACATGAACTTTTTATTTTTGAGCCCACTGTGTTTCTTCTCATTTTGAGTCATGCCACATAGGCAAAAGGAGGTCTCAGGGGCTTTACTCTATTCCCATCAAGGTCCACTCTACTTTGAGGTATGGGAGAAGGATGTAGAAATCCACTCCTGAGGCAATCCCAAAACAATTAGCCACTAAAAACCCTATAAGGGTCTTATGAGGTCGGACACGACTTGACAGCACCTACCAAAAACAACCTACTTTGAGGTAGCAACTCTTTCCTGCTCATTCCTTCAGTGCCTGCCAGTCTGAAGGGCTCATTTTCCAGCACCATATTTGAACAGTGGTTCTTTGCTATCCATAGGGTTTTCAATGGCTAATTGTTCTGGGAGTGGGCTGCTGGGTCCTATTCTTTCTTAGTCTGGAAACTCAGCTGAAACCTGTCCATCCCGGGTGGCCCTGCTGGTATCTGGCATACCAGTGGCATAGCCTTCAGCATCACAGCAACATGCAAAGCCCTCACAGCATGACAAACTGACACAGATGGGGGATACTGCCAATACTTCTTAATAAATACCGGAGCTGACGTGTCAGTGGTTATTATGCATTGAGTGCTGCTTCAGGGACTTTCTTGTTTTCATTCACTTCAGCCTTACAACTCTTTTCAGTGAGAACTGGTGTTTTATAGATAAACAAATGGACACAGAGAGGTAATTTGTCCACAGTTACAAAAGTTAGGCAGTGGGATAGTATAGCATTATCAACGTTGTGGCACTGCTTTAATTATTACAACTACTTCCTGGCATCTCTCTTGGTAGCTTCTGCTTTTTCTGAGTCTACTGGATTACACCTAAGAAGCAGTTGTACCCCAGTAGCTTTTGCAAAAGGGAACTGGCTTTTCTCCCAAATGGGCTCCCACAGAAATTTATAGGTGTAGTTTCAACCCGCTACCACTAGATGGCAGTACAGAGTGGTTGCTTTAATTTCAAGGGAGGAACTGGATGTAGGAAAGGATTCAGAAACACAAGAATTATGGCACAAATAGTGTAGGTGTTTTACTATATGGAAAGGTTAGGGAGAAGATGATGTGGTAAATATTCCAGACATTAACTGTCACATTGAAGTCCCGGTGGCCCTGGGACCACCATCTGGCAGGGCCTCCCGCAGCACTGGCCCCACAAGGGGTTTACTCTGTAGTCTAAGAGACTATGGTAAGGTAGGAAAGGCTCCCATGATTTTCTACAGTCTCTTTTTACACAACAACTGCTCATGAGACTCCCTGGGTTGCTCTCTGCCACCTGTCGGTTTGAGCAATAATTCTGGGGAGGTGGTTGAGGGAGGAAGGAATGTGTTGGATGTGGAGGGGTCCTGTCTACCCTCACCCCCATTAGATATGCTACTGCTGGCCCGCACCCTTCTCCAAGGTTCTAGCTATGCCCTAGTGTCTGCTTCTCTCTTGCAGACCCCACTGTGGCCGACCTGTGCTTTTCCCAGGGCCCCTGGACCACCTGTGGTGTGACTTGAACGTGGAGCTCAACCTTCAGGCCATGAACTAGGAGGCCACAATCTGCCACAGAATAGACATGGCCCAATTTGAAGGCCCTCGGGGAAGAAGCCCTTTATTTCTAAAGTAAATACAGAACATTGTTTGGGACAAGGCAAAAGGTGGGTGAGAGACTAGAGTGCAACACAAGGTACACAGAAATGGTCCATTCTGCTCAGAGCTTGTGTCCAGCCCTCTGGACACTTTCCAGCCTCCTGGATCACCCTGCGGCCCAGTGGGAGCTGCTTTAGGGACTCGTCTGAGAAACTGTGCACCTCTTCTGAGGACTGTAAACTCCCCGAAGTAGACTGTCTGGAGCAGATGAGATGCAATTCATCATTGAATAAAGAGGGGGGATGTATGTGTACCAGAATGGAGGTCCTGGTAGATACACAGAGTAGAGGGCCCTGGGTCATGAGGAAGTCACCTGGGTCAGAGGTGTCCCTGAGAACTGGCATCTCTGTCAGGCTCCCAGGTCATGCTAAGATTGCCGCCTAGGGACCACAGCTGCCTAGGACCACTGCATTATTGCTTTGAGGAAAAAAAGGCAGTTCAGGCTCCTTGCTTTGCTATGTTGCTGATTATGTGAGCTTTATTTAAAGAAGAAAGGTCAACATCCTAAAAACCCTGTGGCTTGGTGAGTCCCTGGCAAACAATGAGGTCACTACCTAGTGCTGGCTCCTTTTGGTGATGAATTGACATGGCGCAACCAAGTTTGTCATGATCATTTGGTTAGAAAATCATTTTCATCAGAAACTGACACCTCTTGTCACTGTTCCCAATCCCATCTCCAAGTGGGGAAGTTGACAACTGTCTTAAGGGCCTAAAAATGTCTCTCTTCCAGAATTTACTTTGTAACTTATGTTTAGCTTATACTTTCCTAAGGGGGGATAATGGAGATAAAGGGAAGCCTATCCTTATGTTTATCCTTCCCTAAGGGGGTATAATGGAGAAGGATGTGGCAATCCACTCCCAAGATAATCCCGAAACAGTCATCCATTGAAAACTCTACGAGGGTCACTATGAGTCAGATACGACTCCACGGCAGCTAACAACAACAAGGGGGTATAATAGGGAAAAGCTGGAATAAATCAAGTTTCTAAAACTATAGAATTCATTTGACCAGCACGAATGTTTAATAATTAGGGAATGGCTGCTATAACCCTGAGACCCTGTGCTGTCCCAGTCTGTTTGCTCTAGGATCTGTTTCTTGTCTTTCCTTGCCCAGCTGTTCTCAGGGCACCATGTTGCTAAGTCTCCCTTGCTTCTGGATCTGGGTAGGCTCTACCAATGGAAGGTGCTGGTGAAGACTGGAGAGGGAAGGGGATGAAGCCAGGGCATCCCTCTCTTCCTCTCTCTTTCCTCAGACAGAGTCCTGTCTATCCCGACAGTGATTCTGTCTCTTCTACAGCTCTAGAGGCCCAATAGCTCTTCCATCCAAGGCTCTAACTTGGCAGCCCTTCCCCATGGTTCAACCCACTGCCCTAGTCTCTGCCTCTCTCTCTCACGAGAGGGTTCTGTCTTTGTCTGTTTTCTTTTCCTATAACAGAATACCACACGCTGGATAATTTATAAACAAAGCATTTATTTCTCATAGTTTTGGATACTGGGAAGTCAAAGATCTAATGACTACATCTGATAAAGGCCTTCTTGAGACATCATGACATGGTGGAAGGTATGACACAGTGTACAAGCTGGGGGCCACAGGGGGCTGTGCATGAGAGGGTGAGGGCAAGAGAGCAGGAGGGGCTGGAACTCATCATTTTCTCAGGAACCCACTCCTGTGATAAGCACATTAATCTAGCCATATGAACACCTCCCAGCACTGTACCACTGGAGATGAAAGTTCAACGTAAGTTTGGGAGGGGAAAAACATTCAAACCACAGCAGGTGGAAACATCTTCCTGTTTGACAAGCTGTGTTACCTCATCATCTCATTTGGTTTCTCAGCTCCTCTAATACCTGCGTAACCAAATGACCACATGCAATTTCCTCTTTTGGAAAGGAGGGGTTGCCGTTCCTGGCTGGAGCTTGCCAGTTACAGACAATATCCTGGCCAAAGGCATCCTGGCTAAGTGAGTAAATAGTATGTCCTCATGGCCTTGGAGCTGGCCGCTGTACCACTGTGGCATCCGATCCCATCAGATCTCGGAAGCTAAGCAGGGTCTGGCTTGGTTAGTACTTGGATGGGAGACCACCTGGGAACACCAGGTGCTGTAGGCATGGGAGACGGACCTGGCAATCCACTCCCAAAAAACAATCAGCCATTGAAAACCCTATGAATAGGAGAGAAGCACTGACAATAGTGTTTCGCCTGTTGTAAGTAGGGTCGCTATGAGTTGGACACCTACTTGATGGCACCTAACAACAGCAACAATGGCTTTGGATTTGGCAAAAATTAGTGTAGGGTAACGTACTTGTTTTGTTAATTCCCTGCCTCACATAGGGCAGTACATAGGGGTAGAAGGGTCAAAGGTGGTTGTGGAAGAACTTTAGCCTCTCAGTCATCTTCATCAAGTATCTTCCCTTTCCTACCCCAAATCAGTCTGTTTGCCATGTGATGTCACCTGGGAAAAGTTTTTTGTTTCTCTTCCAAGGCCCTATGTCCCCTTTTAGTAGATATTCTAAAATGGCCACTGAAGAAAGCATAAGGGACATACGGTCCTTCACACTATCTTCAACAATCTCATGAATACATTCAACATCATCAGTGGGTGTGAGTGAGTGATGGTTAATAAATAAATGTGGGTGTTCTTTAAGTCTGTGAAAATGTAGAAGATGCTGCCTGTTATTAGTATAGCTGGCAGGTCCTATTAACCTGTTCGTCATATTAATATAGTGGCAGGAAGTTGCTTTTTAGTTTATGCCCCTAAACGGCTGGGTGAGGCTCCCATTCAACTTAATTTGAATTTAGCTTGGAGTTGGTAATTCAGATATCTCTATGGGCTTGTCAATGTGCTTTTGACATACTGGGTATCCACAGGGGATTTGTTCCAGGACCCTGGATTTACTGGGTATCCACAGGGGATTGGTTCCAGGACCCCAGATACCAAGATCCTCAAGTCACTTACATAAAACAATGTGTTGCTGTTGTTAAGTGTCCTTGAGTTGGGTCCGACTCATAGTGACCCTATGTACAACAGAACAATACACTCCCTGACACTGTGCCATGCCCAGCACTATGTCAGTGCTTCTCTGTTATTCATAGGGTTTTCAATGGCTGATCATTTTGGGATTGTTTCAGGAGTTGGCTGCCATGTCCTTTTCCCATTTTTTGAGGTGCTGGGGATTGAACCTGGAGCCTCAGAGAAAGCAGAGTACTACTCTACCAACTGAGCTAATCCCTAGCTTCTATACATCCCCCTGTATGCATTATCTTTTGGTGCTGGGAATAGCTCCCATATAATTTAAGTCACCTCTAGAACACTTATAATACCTAACATAACGTGAATACTATTATACAATGTGGCTATCACACTGTGTTGTTTAGGAAATGATGAGAACAAAACAGTCTGTACATGTTTAGTATAGACACAATCATCAAAGATTTAACCCTATAGTTCATGCCAACAACAATGTAGCATTTTTTCCAAGTACTTTCTATCAGTGGTTGGGAGAATCCATGGATATAGACCTCACAGATACAAAGGGCCAAGTGTACATGCTGAGGAATCATGCAGATCGTCACCAACAGCTCTGAAGAGACAGTGGCTAAGATAGAGAGAGCACTCATCTCATCACTTACACAATCTCACATACAGTCATAGATTTTCACCAATGTTATGGAATTAGGTGTTTCTCCAAAATTCTGCTACTTGGGTAGAACCCTATTCATGGAAGAACCAACAGCCCATGTCATTCAAACCAAGTGTGCTGCTCAGGAAAAAATGCTGCAGCCCAAGAGCAGACCCAGCTGAAGATGGAGCCAGGGCATGACTCCCTGGAGGGCTTCCAGTTTCTAAGAATATGAACATGGGTATTTTGGAGAATTCACAGATAACATCAACATAGTTTACTTTCAAAGATGAATTTTAAAATCTGAAATGACAATTCCAATTAAAATCCCAATGATAATTTTTGCAGAAATAGAAAAAAATCCAAAAATTCATATGGAAACACAAAAGACCACATATAGCCAAAACCATCTTAAGCTACAAAACCAGTGCAGGCAGGATCATGATTCTTGACTTCAAACTATACTACAGGGCTATAGTAGCAAAACCAGCTTGGTACTGGCACAAAAATAGGCTTGGAGGGCAATGCAACAGAATTGAAGACCCAGAGATCCATCCATGCAACTTTAGCCACGTGATCTTTGACAAATGGGCGAAGCACACAAATTGGAGAATAGAGACCCTCTTCAACAAATGGTGCTGGGAAAATTGGATTTCCATTTGCAGAAAAATGAAAACAGATCTCTCAATTTTCATGAGAGTCAACTTGAAATGGATAAAAGACCTTAATATAAAATGAGAAACCTTAAAACTACTAGAAGAAAAGACAGGAAACACACTCCAATACATAAACATAGAAAAGCATTTCCTTAACAAGACTCTAATTGCTCAGGAAATGACAGCAAGAATTGACAAATGGGAATACATGAAATTAAAAAGATTCTGTACAGCAAAGGAAACAATCAACAGAGTTAAGGAAGAGTACAGTGAATGGGAGAAAATCTTCCAATCCTACACATCCGACAGAGGACTAACTTCTAGAATTTACAAACAACTCAAGAAAGCAAATCCCAATACACAGGTGGGCAAAGGAAATGAACAGACAGTTCTCAAATGAAGAAGTTTGTAAGACTAAGAAACCTATGAAAACACGCTCGATATCCCTAGCCATTAGGAAAATAAATGCAAATAAAAACAACTCTAAGATTCTACCTAACTCCATTAAGAATGGCCAAGATCAACAAAACAAATAATAACAAATGCGGACAAGGATGTGGAGGAAAAGGAACCCTCTTATACTGTTGGTGCGACTGTAAATTGGTTCAACCACTTTGGCAATCAATATGGAGATATCTCAGAAAACTAAAAGTAGAACTGCCATATGACACAGCTATACCACTACTGGGAATATACCCAAAGGGAGGCAAGGCATCACATTATAGAGACACCGGCATCTCCATATTCAATGCAGCACTCTTCATAATAGTAAGGATATGGAACCAACCAACATGCCCATCAGCAGAAGAATGGATAAAAAAATTATGGTCATATATACAATGGAATGCTACTCTGCAATGAAAAAATGTAATAATATCATTTGCAGCAAAATGGATGGCTCCAGAGAGTATTATCTTAAGTGAACAAACACGATTTCAAAAAGAGAAATATCAAATGTTCTCATTATATGTGGGAACTGAATCTTATTTAAAGGAAGAAAAAATCCTGTACATAAATTGATATATAGGAATGCACAGTTAAGCTTAGTGAGGAAGGGATAATATAAAGGGTGGAAAGAAGGAGGGAGGGGACTAACAAAGGGAAGTGAAGATTGTGGAAGGTGGGATACGGAGGAGAAATAGTACAGAGGGATAAAGGAGGAGAGGATAATCTCAGTGTAAATGATGCAACATCATGAGTACGTCGGAAAAATTGTTGTTATTGTTAGGCGCCATCAAGTTGTGTCCAACTCATAGCAACCCTTATAGGGCTTTCAATGGCTGATTGTTTTGGGATTGCTCTGGGGGTGGATTGCCACATCCTTCTCCTATTTTTGCAGTGCTGAGACTCAAACCTAGGACCTCAGAGACTGCAGAGCAGTGCTGTACCAACTGAGCTACATCCCAGCCCCATGGGAAAAATAGGGGAACATAACCCAAATATGCATATGAGTTTTACTACATATTTGTCAAAAGATTCCATAAACCTTGTAAATTGATAAAAGTGTGACCAAAAGTGATGTAATAGTTGCATAATGGAAAAAGCAAATGCTGTATTGCTCTGTATCCCACCAACATTTACTAATAAAAGGGGGAAGAAAGTCTGAAATGAAGATGGTAGTTTTTCATTCAACAAGTGCAACTCTGTCTTTTTCATGTGGGACTCAGTAGACCCTCTTCTGTCTCTCCTTCCTTCCTTTCCTTTTCTTCTTCTTTTTTTTTTGAGACAGGGTCTCATTATGTAGACTAGGCTGGCCTTGAACTTCAGATCTTCCTGCATCTGCCTCCTGAGAGCTGGGATTACAGGTAGGCACCACTATGCCCAGCCTTCTTTTTTGCCATGCTCCTGACCATCATAATAGCATCCTCTGACAAAACTTGTGTCTTATGCACATCTCACATATGGTCACAGAAGGGAGAGGTGAGAGGATGCCATGAATGGCTGGGGAAAGACTGAATTCAGCTTGTAGGCTGATTTAACTGACTTTGGTTTAAGTTACAAAGCAAGCTCAGCATTAATCATCTTTAGATGGGTATTTGCAGAGGACCCCCTTGGCATCAGTGCACAATCACATTTGTTTCTGTTACTAGAAGGCCTGGTGAAAGAACATATAAATTCATGTAGGGTGCTGTTGTATAAGAAGTACATTCAACTTTGTCTCTGATTCCTGGCATGGGAGGTCCTAAAATCCTTGGAATTTCCTGCGTCATAAGAACATCTTTGGCAATTCATAATGAACCCCTTTGAATATATGTAACTTTATGATAATGAAGTGATTTAGAGTGGGGTTCATCAGCAGCCCCAGGATGGGACCAGTCACCAGAAAGACCAAAAGTAGAGGCCTTGGTTAGAGCTTTCAGAACTATGCACTGACCTCTGGGAAGTATGGTAGGGCTGGAGGATGGAGATTAAGTTCTCTAATAACCCCTGGACAATCAGGTTTGCTGAGCTGCCAGGTTGGTAAATGTACTTATGGCTGGGAGGGTTGTTTGGTGCCATCAAGTTGTGTCCAACTCATAGGGACCCTCATAGGGTTTTCAATGGCTGATTGTTTCAGGATTGCTTTGGGAATGGATTGCCACATCCTTCTCCCATTTTTGCCATGCTGGAGATCGAATCCAGGGCCTCAGAGACTGCAGAGCAGCGCTCTGCCAAAGAGGGTAGTGTACCGTAATTCCACAGGATGGAAGCACCTGCTCATGCAGTCTTTTCAGACCTTGTCCGATATGCTTCATCCTTTGGCTGTTTACCTGTATTCTTTATAGTGTCCCTTATAACAAACCAGTAAATGTAAGCAAAGCATTTCTGAGTTTCGTGAGCCATTCTAGCAAATTATTGAATCCAAGGAAGGGCATGTTTGGATCCCGATTTATAGCTGATGGCCAGAAATTCAGAGGTCCAGACTTGCAATTGGCATCAAAGTGGGGGCAGTCTGGTGGGACTGAGCTCTTAACTTGTGGAATCTGATGCTAACTCCAGGCAGATAGCATAGGAACTGCATTCAGCTGAAAGACATCCAAGCTGGTGTCCAGAGTTAGAGAACTGCTTGCTGTGCAGAACACCCCTACAAGTGAGGTGTTTGTGTGAGAATGCACAGAGAGGGAACAATGTTTGTTTTTTTTTTTGGTACTGGGAGTTGGACCCATGGCCTCGCGCGTACATGCTCTGCAAGTGCTGGACCACTGAGCTACACCCTCAGCCCACTCTTTTTACTTTTTGAGACAGGGTCTCGATAACTTATGCAGACTGCCTCTCGTCTGGAACTTGTGATCCTCCTGCCCCTGCCTCCCAAGCTACTGGGATTACAGGCGTGTGCCACTGCGCCCGGCTTGTGTTTTTTTCTTAGTGGAATTTAGAAGAAGGCATGGAAGAAGTTTAAAAATTTAGTAAATAGAAGACAGTCTAGTACTGTAACCTAGGGAGTGGGCTCTGGAGTGGCCATGTAGAAGTTGGATGGCTTTCAGTAAGCTGCAAAACTCTGAATCTCAGGTTTGCCAACCATAAAATGAGGAAAACAGTAACAGCACACCTTGCAGGGTTATTCTTAGGATTGCATGACTTAAACATGTAAAAGGCTTGGTAAAGTGAGTCTGGCAAACAGTCACTTCTAGTTGGCTGCTCACGTGTTCACGGTCATTGTGGGAATATCCTTAACCATTGGGTGCTAGTCACTTTTAGACCCTGTGAATAGAATGAGCAATGTTCTGATCAAATCCACCCTGGAACCACATGAGGGTTGGGCGTCGTGACTCTGACACAGGGTATGTCTGATTTTGGTAAGCAGCTTTATCTGGGAGATGGCAGAATCCTGAGGAAGAATCTTGAGGCATTTGGGTAATGAATGTCAAGCTCTGAAAAGATGAGGACGTTTTAGAGGAGGCCACGTGGAGAGATGTTTATATAATACAGTCTTCTAAGGCCATAAACAACTTAAAAAGCTTAGCTTTAAAAGCAAGCACAACCCAGGGCTACATGCTTAGAATAAACTATTTCAAGCTAATTCCCAGAATCCTGCAGTGACTGATATGGACTAAAGTTTATCCCCCAAATCTTACATGTTGAAGCCCTAGCCCCAATATGACTGCATTTGGAAATAAGGCTTTTAGGGGGTAAAGTTAAATGAAGCTAAAAGGGTAGTGTCCTAATCTGATAGGATTGGTGGCTCTACAAGAGAGAAAGAAGGAAAGAAGAAGAGAAGAGAGAGCTGTCTCCACCAGCAGCACTGAGGAAGGGCCATGTGGAGACACAGGGATCAGGTGGCCGTCAGTAAGCCAGGAAGAGAGCCATCCCTGGGAACTGAATCTGTCAGCACCTTGATCTAGGACTTCCTAGCTGCCAGAACCATGGAAGAATATATTTCTGTTGTTTAAGCCACCTTCCCTAAGGCATTTTGTTATGTCAGCCTGAGCTATTTAATATATAGTATCCCTTCCAAAAGAAAAAAAGTCTCAGAGATACCCTACCGACCCACCCACATTACATTATAAACATGCTTCTAGATTCAAGCTGGAAGCATGAACTGGCAGGAGGACAAGAAAAAAAACGTTCTGTACATGTAACACGATTCTATGTATGCAGTTGTTGTTATTGTTGTTGTTAGGTGCTGTCGAGTTGGTGTCCGACTCATAGCGATCCTGCGTACAACAGATGAAAAACTACTGTCAGTGCTTCTCTGCTATTCATAGGGTTTTCAATGGCAGATTGATTTTTGGGAGTGGGTTGCCAGGTCCTTCTCCCAATGTATGCAGTTGGACCCCAATATTTCTAAAGCATAGTAAAAGCAGATTTTACATTGAAAAGACTAGACATGGTTCAGGGGCCTCAGATATCCCTGAGCATCTTCTAGAAGCAAGATACTTTGCTGGTTACTAGGACACAAAGAGGTGAAAGATCTTTGTTGTTTGTTAAAGGGACTCACTACCTATTTATGCAACAAATATTTCCTGAGCACCTATTATGTGCTAAGCACTGAACTTGATGCCAGAGATCTAGGAAGAGTTTACAGTCTAGCAAGGGAGACAAATATAAAAATAGATGATTAATACAGCATTATCAGTACTGGACTGAAATATGTCATATAATACACTGTATAGGAAAAGAGCTCTTTAGTCTTCTGGGTGAAGGTTGACAGCTAATAGTGCTGGTGGATTTCCAGAGTGCCTTCCAGAGGGGATTCAGGGAATGCATAGCCCTATCTTCCACTGCCTGTCTTCAACCCATCTCCTTCCATGTGCCCTGCCATTGCCCTGTTCTAAGACATCATCATCTCTTTCTTACCCAGATTACTGCACTATTCCAACTGTCACCTCATCCACCTATGTCTCTTCCTAATACATTGGCCACACATAAGTCATAAGGTCTTTTCAGACCATAAACCTGAATCATTATCCTTTCCTAATATAGTTTGAATACAAAATGCCCCCCACAGGCTCATGTTTGAATGCTTGGCCTCCAGACGTGGCACTTTTTGGGGGTGGGACTTAGCTGGCAGAAGTAGGTCACTGAGGGAAGGTTTTGGAAGGTTACCCTGGCCCCTGATTCTGGCCTGATGCTCTGTTGTTGTCCTCTATGATGTGAAGAGGCTCTGCGACAGGCTCAGGTCACCTGCTCCACCATGCTGCACCATGCCAGTCCCCACTATGGACTGAACCTCTGAATAAACCTTTCTTTCTTTAAGTTTGTTTCTGTTAGGTATTTTGATCACAGTAATGTAAAAGCTAACTAAAACATTCCCTCCTGCCTAAAATATTCCATCCCTCAAGATGTTTAATAATATAATAATGAAGATGATGCTAAAAATACCAAATTCACATCAACCTTTATACACTAGGTATTAATCTACATGTTTTACATCTATATAAATCCTCATTATTTGTGGATTCCATATTTGTGAATTCATTTGCTGGCTAAATGCATTCATAACCCCCAAATCAATACTCACAGTGCTTGTGTGGTCAGTCATGGACACATACAGAGTGGCCAAAAATGTGAATTATTTAATATGGATGTTTCTAGCTGAGCTCAAACAAGGTGATTCTCTGCCTCCTTGTTTCCACTCTCATCCTGTAAATAAATGCTTTCTTTGCAATCTATTTTGTGCCACATGTTTTGTTTTTTTGTGTGTGTCTGGTATATATATGTGTGTATGTATATGTGTGTGTATGTATTTATATATATATATATATATATATATATATATATATATATATATATATATGTATATATATATTTAGGTTTCCCTGTTTAAAATAGCCCCAACCATAGAGCCAACATTCCCTCTACTGTCCTAAATTCAAGAGGGCTGTGATGTGCTTTACAGAGACAATATATGTGTTAGTAAATTTCATTGTGGAATGAGTTATAGTGCTGTTAGCCCTGAATTCACATAGCAGTGAATTAACAATATACTTTTAAATAAGGTGACTTGAAACAGAAACACACGTAAAACAAAGTTATGTATATTGACCAGTTGATGGAAATGTGACAAGAGACTCACAGGACCATAAGCCAACATTTCCCCTGGGGGCAGTGGTTCTGTACTAAGTCATTGTTTGAGGCAATTTACAGAACCTAACTGTAGTGAATTATAAGTATCAATTGTAGGAACTCACTTAAAACTAATAATCACCTTATGAAAGTCCTTTCTATAGCATGTATAACCCTCTAGTCTATTGTCTCTTGTTTCCTTCCTGGTCATACTAGTCTTCTTTGAAATCTCTCCATTTAAGTTTCTTTCCTGATCAAGTTGTCGTTTGCTATTTCTTTTGCCTTCTCATCTTACCTCCTGGTTTAGACCCATATTATTACACAGATTACACAGCTGATCTCTCCAGGAGATTGAAACATAGCTGAAGTGAGGGTGACTACAGCGTAGAACATCAAGAAGGCTTTGAGCCTATGGTACCAGACAATACAGAGTGCCTGGGAGGTCCCTAAATGATTGCAGTAAGTCGGGGGAAGGACAGAGTAGGCAGATGATATAAACCTCAAAAGAAGATAAGGCTGTGCAGGGATGGAGCAGTCTGACGATCTTGAATTTGTTCAGGGGAAAAGGATAATTCACACACTACATCTGAGACACACAGAGTAAGGGAGGAACAGGCTGGATCCACTGGATCAGCCAGAGTAAAGGAGATAGAAGGTGGTACTGCACATTGGGCTAAAGATAGATAGACATGGTAAGGGCACTGGGGAGGAGAGCTATAGAGAAATAAATGAAAGGAAGATGTGTTAATTAGCTTGCTGTCACTGTGACAAAAGCCTGAGACAATCAAAAGAGGGAAGGTTTATTTTGGCCTATGGTTTCAGAAGCCTGCAGCCATACCACTGTGGGATCCGATCCCATCAGATCTTGGAAGCTAAGCAAGGTCAGGCCTGATTAGCACTTGGATAAGAGACCACCTGGGAACATCTGATACTGTAGGCTTGGGAGAAGGACCTGGCAGCCCATCCCCCTCCAAACAATCTGCCATTGAAAACCCTATGAACAGCAAAGAAGCCCTGACAATAGTGTTTCATCTGTTGTACACAGGGTTGCTATGAGTCAGACACCTACATGACAGCACCTAGGAATAACAACAAGGTTTCAGAGGTTTCAGTGCAAGGTCAGATGGAGACATTACTTTGGGCCTGAGATGAGGCAGAATATCATGGCAGTGAGAGCATGTGCCTCATGGTGGCCAGGAGGGGGTTGTGCAGGAGGAAGGGGCCAGGGGAAGATGGCAGTGCCCAAGAACACATGTTCAGTGACCTACTTCCTCTAGCTAGACCATATCAACTAAACTTTCCAGCACCTTCCACAATAGCACCACCAGCTGGGGCCCTAGTCTTCAATTCATGAGCCTGTGGGGGACATTTCATATTTAAACCATAACAGAAGGTCTGTAATCCTAGAACCTGGTTCCGAAACCTGAGGATAGAGTGGAGACTTCTGGAGGAGTCCACATCATTTCCAGAGCTTCTAACTGAGGGGTTGCAGGGTGGGGTCAGAGAAATTCCATTTCTACCAAGACCTTCGAGGAGGCTGATGCCTCCTGGCATGCATCCTGGGATGCATCCTGGGATGACATCTGAGAGCAACTATTTTATTTACTGGAGAAACCATAAACAGCCTGAGGGGACTAGACATCTTTCAGTGTGAAGACTTGGTTGGGTTCTGCCTCATCACTCATGGTTTAGAATTGCTCCCCAAACAACAAACGTAAAAAGAAAAGCATGAAATTCTACTAAAATCTGAATGAGCCAGAACAAAATAGACTTTGGGAATTGTTCTGTCCGCTGGCTTTAATATCTCAGGTAATAAAAGCTGTAGCAAAAAACAAAACAAGAAAACCTGTATCACCAAATGAAAATTTAATGGAAAGTGGAAAGAGTAGACTTTCCTTCAAAGCACAGAAAAAGATATAAAACACCTTACCTGTTAGGAAGATTGTCCATCAGTTTACTCTTGTAGTTTAACTTCTCTTCCTGCAAGAACAAAAACATCAAAGTTCAGGTCTGCACGTTGCCTCCTTTAATAGCTGGGCTGCACCGAGAACGTGATGGAAGACAGCACATCCTGGGGTGTATAGGGTAATAATGTAGAGGATGGAATTCCCAGCCTGAAACAGTGAGCCCAGCTGGCATGATTTTGACATTTGTTAGGCCTTGAGTTGGCAGCCCAGATGGACACTTTGGAATCAATTAACAACTAACCAAAATTTCAGTGTTTCATTTATAAAATGAGATTGTAATGAAATTTAAATGGCACAGCATGTAAACAGGCTGGGCATGTTGGAATTGCTCAATAACCCAAAGCTATCTATGGTCTGAATGTTTGTCTTCTCTCAAAATTCATTTGTGGAAACCCAATCTGCACTGTGATGATATTAGAAGGTGAGACCTTTGGGAAGTGACTGGATCATGATGGTATGGCCCTCATGAATGGGATTAGTTCCCTTAGAACTAGGGACATTAGTTCCCTTAGAACACAGGGAGCTTGTGGGGGACACTTCATATTCAAACCATAACAGAAGGTCTGTAATCCTAGAACCTGGTTCCGAAACCTGAGGATAGAGTGGAGACTTCTGGAGGACCAACTGAGGCCAACTGAGGTTATTGTGAAAAGATCTAGGGCGAGCCAGCGCGGTGGAGCATGCCTGTTATCCTAGGGGCTCGGGAGGTGGAGGCAGGAAGATCACAAATTCGAGACCAGAGGTAGTCTCTGTAACTTAGTGGGACCCTGTCTCAAAAAACTAAGAAAAAAAAAAGGGCTGGGGGTGCAGCTCAGTGGGTCTAGCACTTGCAAAGCCTGCAAGCACAAGGCCCTGGGTTCAAACCCCAGTACCCCCCCCCCCCCCACACACCCACAAAGGATCTAGGGCTTGGTGCCTCATCAGACACCAAATCCATTTGTGCCTTGATCTTGGACTTCCCAGTCTTCAGAACAGCAAGACATATTTCTGTTGTCTATACCATTTTGTTATAGCAGCCCGAACAGACTAAGACACTCTAGTTGTTATTAGTGTTAATGGGCAGTATGAATATCCCTTTTCTCTGATCAATATGGTTTCAACTAAACAAAGAAAAAAAAGAGAGAAAAATTTAAGGAATTTTCTTCTTGGGGACATGTCAAGCTGAGTTCAATGAGCAAAAGTATAATATCTCAATAAAATATATAATTTAGGAAATATCTCTGCTTATAATGAAAATGACATGTAAAACTTAAGGTAAAACAAATGTTCAGCTTTTACCAACTTCTCTGTGATTGTTAGAGTACTTTACTGCACACAGACACAACTTTTTCAAGAAATGCTCTTATTCGACTCCTAAGTAAACTCTATGTTGAGGTGATAAACTTTGCCTCAAATCTACCACACAGTATTAGAATGGTTATATCCTTTCACGGATTCAGTTTCATATTTGGTTAGCCACATCTTTTCACATCTCTTCATTATTTTTTATTATTCCATAATTCCTTAAAATCTAAAATATTGCTCCAATGTCATATAATCCTATTATGCTTAATTTTTAGCATAGTACTCATAATTTAATTAATATATTACTTGGTAAGGAAGGCATGAGAAAGGTCCAGTTCATGCCCTCATGGACCTATGTATATGGCTGGGGAGGGCAAGAGGGCAAGGAGAGCTTGTTGTTGTTGTTGTTAGGTGCTGTCAAGTTGGTATCCGACTCATAGTGACCCTATGTACAACAGACGAAACACTATCGTCAGTGCTTCTCTGCTGTTCATAGAGTTTTCAATGGCAGATTGTTTTTTTTTTTGGTTGATGCTGGGTCCTTCTCCCAAGCCTACAGAACCTGGTGTTCCCAGGTGATCTCCCATCCAAGTACTAACTAGGCCTGATCCTGCTTAGCTTCTGAGATCTGATGGGATCGGATGTCACAGGGCTATGGCTGCAGGCTAAGGAGAACTTACAAAGTACTAAAATATTACGCACTGCACAAATAGTGCCACAAGAGGGCACACTAACAAAATCCTGGAGATGTTCAGCATTGGGAGACTGCAACTGGGCAGCTTCAAGTACTAAACCCAGGTAGATGGGAAACTAATTATGCCTGGTGTGCTAGGAGGGCATTTTAGGCAGAGGGAACATGACAACAAGGAGGTAAGAATGAATGGAGTATAATTTATTTAGCCAACGAATAATTCTGGACTCTTGCCTTGTGGCAGCCTGCTGCCGTAGACCTGTGGCATCCGATTCCGTCAGATCTCAGAAGCTAAGCAGGGTCGGGCCTGGTTAGTACCTGGATGGGAGACCGCCTGGGAACACCAGAAGCTGTAGGCTTGGGAGAAGGACCTGGCAACTCCCTCCCAAAAATCAGTCTGCCATTGAAAACCCTATGCACAGCAGAGAAGCACTGACAATAGTGTTTCCCCTGTTGTACAGAGGGTCGCTATGAGTCAGATACCAACTCGACAGCACCTAACAACAACAAGCCTTGTGGCAAGCCCTGTCATAGGCACCAGGAAGCTGCAGCAAGTGTGACACTGTGGGGGGAGCCCTCCAGAAGGACAGCCTCAGGTGCAGACAAGTGCACATTCTAGATTCTTTGTGTTGAAAGAGTAAAGCAGGGAGGATACCTGGGAGAGACAAGCACTTACAGGACTACGATTTACTCCAAGGAGAGACAAGCTAGGAAGGAAGAAGGCAGAGTCACAGAGTCTGGATTTCTATATGTTTGGGGTTGAAAGGTTTTAGGCAGAAAAACAAAACAAAACAAATAAAACCCAGAAAGAGCAGTAGAAATGCTAGAGAGAAGAGGAACCAGTCCCATGGTATCAAATGCTGTGCAAAGGACAGAGGGATCCTTAACACATAATTGGTGGTATACCCTGACTGGAACATAACTAGCAACATCCACTCACTAAAACCCATATCCTTTTAAAGAATGTACTGGTATTTCTTTTTGTTGTAAGTGGCTTTATTTTTGACTTTTATATTGTTCCATAATTGAATAAACTTTCAGTCAAAAATATCAAGAAGTGACTTTAATTTTAAGCACCAAAGATTTTTTCAAATTACTTGTCAATTTAATAAATTATAATGAGTTTTTATGTTGTTTATAAAATGTTAGTAAGTGTATATATTGAAGCCAAAACAGAAAAAATATTTTAAGCGATGCATAAACTAAAACATAAAGCCACTTGCAACAAAAAGAAATACCTGTTGTTGTTGTAGCTGTTGCCATTAGGTGCCGTCAAGTCAGGTCCAACTCATAGCGCCCTAAGTACAACAGAATGAAATATTTCCTGATTCTGTGCCAGGCACACAGTCATTTTTATGTTTATGCTTATTGTTGTAGCCACTGTGTCAATCCACCTAGTTGAGGGTATTCTTTTTTTTTTTTTTTTGACCCTCCACTCTTTCAAACATGATGTCCTTTTCCAGGGATTGGTCCCTCCTGACAACTTGTCTATAAATCCTTAAAAAGGAGATGGGTCATAGTGACCCAATGTCACTGTTTATGTTTCAGTTAGGGCATGTCACCAGTTCAATGTTAAAGCTAGCGGCTCTTCCTCACTTCAATTGCATTGCACTCTCTGTAGAACAAAGCCAAAGTCCACCTCCGTCGCCATGCCTCCCATCTCCTCAGCATCTGGCCCTTATTTTGCCTGTGAGTGATGCAGCATTTCTGCAGAGGGGACCGTAGTCAGCTACACCAGCCAAGTCATGAAAGACAAGGAAACAGACGATCTGACTTCTTCAAAGTCTCATAAGAGGCAGTGATGAGGAGTTCTAACTTGTTTTCTGCTCTTCTGTCTCCGAGGAATTGAGGATGTCACACAATCCTTGATTTTGCTTTGAAAAAGGAACTGACCTGTCAGAAGCCACTCTGAGATGGCTGCACATGTAATGAGAAGTTAGTGACCCCAGCAGGGTGCAGATGACACTCCTTACCCTACCATGGAAATTGTCATGTGATGGGTAGATAGCCATCACCTTGGAGGGAACCAACTTGAATAACATCCAGTTGGTTCTGGAGGGAACCAACTGGATGTGGCACTTTGGAGTTACAGGTGTACCTCCATTTGAGTGAAGGATGGACCCTGTGAGAGGATAGTATTTAAAATTGGATCTAAAACACGAGATAGGGCCAGCCTGGCAAAGGATAGCTCTTATCAACCATTCCCATCAGGCAGCCTTAAGTGGTTCTGCATTGCCTACCAATCGGTAAGATCCTCGGTGATGCATTTAACACCCATGTCTTTCCTAGGTTATCTTTGAAACTCTATTTAATTCTACTTCCAGCCAATATGAGTCTTTTGCTGCTCTTTAAACATGCCAATGATCTCCTGTGTCTATGCCTTTGCACTTCTTATTTCCCCCAGTTGGCATACTTCTGTGCTTGTGAACACTTTGCAAAATTCTCCTTATCCTTCAAAATTCATTTCATATGCCACTTCTTACAAAAACCTCAAAAGCTCAATTAAACATCATTATTCTGAAAATGTCTTTAGAATCTTTAAGCTCTTGGAAGCCTCTGATCACTTTCTGTTTTCAATTAGAGTAATTTGTTTACATAACATTCCTTCCAGAAGACCGTAAGCTCTTAGTAAGGAGGGGCCATGCTTATATCATTGTTTAGCTATGCATTGCTTCTCCTGAAACAGTGACTTGTATATTGGTAGTATAGTGCATGTCTTTTAAATATTTGACTTATCACTGACAATTTTAAGGTGCCTAATGCTAATATGCCTGCAGCCATACCACTATGGTGTGAGATCCCGTCAGATCTCGTAAGCTAAGCAGGGTTGGACCTGGTTAGTATTTGGATGGGAGACTGCCTGGGAACACCAGGTACTGTAGGCTTGGGAGAAGGACCTGACAACCCACTCCTCCAAAACAATCACCCATTGAAAACCTTATGAATAGCCAAAAAGCACTAATACTGTTTCTCCTTTTGTATGTAGGTTTGCTGAGTAAGACACTGCCTCAATGAACCTAACAACAACAATGCTAATATATAATATTGTAATGTAAAATGTACATATCTAATCAAACTGAAGGTGCACACATATTAATTTAACTTTTAACATTTTTGGAACTGGAATCCATCTTACAATCATAGGTCATTTATAGTGACTTTGGTAGCATTACATTTCTATCTTTGTGGTACATAAGATAACGGTAAATGTTCTAATGGAAAATAATGGAAATAATGGAAATAATGGAAAATATATAATGGAAAATATCTAATATTCAATGAAATATGGCATTATAATACTATATTATAGCTTATCTCAGGAATATATTATGTATACATTTAACTAAAAATACCCTGCATTAAATAGGTCCATAGCATACTACCCTGCCATCTAATCTCATCAGATCTTAGAAGCTAAGCAAGGTCAGGCTTGCTTAGTACTTGGATGGGAGACTGGGAATACCAAGTACTGTAGGCTTGGGAGTAGGACCTGATAGACCATCCCCAAAATAACCCATTGAAAACCCTATGAATAGTAGAGTAGTACTGGCAATAATACTGGGTATTGTTTCATTCTGTTGTACCTAGGGGTCACTATGAATTGGTCCTGACTCGACACCACCTAATATTCCATTCCAGCATTCCTACATTAGTGTCTATTCCATACACAATTATAGAAAGGCATACAAAACATGATTTATTTACCTAAGAATCATCTACTATGAAAATGACAATATCCAGAGATGGAGTAAGAATTTTATGAGCTCCATCCACTATAAATAACACATGTAAATGGTAGTGCACACCTGCGATCCTAGCGCTTAGGAAGTTGAGGCAGGAGCATCATGAGTTTGAGACTGCCCTTAGCTACATAGTAAGATCCTATCTCAAATAAAACAAAACAATTCATGTGTGAAAATAACAAGACCTATAAAATAAGACATTCAAAGAAGTTCTAATTTTTCCCAGGATAGTTTTCTGAGATAAAAAATCTCAAAAGGAAAAAGAAATTGTATATTGCTGGTCTTAGAAACTTATACATTTCCATACATGGAAATAAGAATGACTGATTTGCTTGCTGTGCAAGCTAGTGCTAGCATTGACATTGCATTGGCATGTACATGGTGAGGACCTGATGCTTTGCACATCCAGCACTAAACGGGAGTTTGGAAGAAGCAGCAATCCCAGTGTAGTTGAGCTTCCACAAAAGACTTTAAAGCAAGTTGAGGCCATGAGAGATGGTAGTCACTAGCTTGGCAAAGGAGACAGTTTTAGTAAAAGCAAAGGGTAGGAAAGAACATGAGTTGTGCAAAAGACAACAGAGTGGCAAATGTTGTGGAATTTGGTGTAACAAGATGGATGTGGCATATATGGCCAGGTTGTTTGGGCCTTTAAAAGTAGTTTAAGAAGGCTAAAAATGAAATGACTGGCAAAAGGCTCGTCAACAATAAATGACAGAATGGAAGCAATATATAAGAAAGCACCACTAGCCAGTAGTAAGCAGAGAAAATTAACAGAATTTGGTACAAAGAAAGACTTGCTAAGAGTTGACCCTTTGGATTCAGTAATGAGATGAAAAGATCCTGGGTTGTCATGGTATAAAGGAATCCAGAGGAAAGAGCAAACTTGGCAAGTTAGTTTTTTTCCCTCCATGCTGGGATTAAACTCAGGGCATGTGCTCTACTACTGAGCTACGCCTCTCTCCTCTAGAAAACGATTTTTTAATCTTCTTTTGTTTTTTTTTAAAGTAGATTTCTATTGCCTCTGGCTTCTCTTAGCACTTTGGTTTAGGCACTAAACATAGTATCTTAGAAAAGTTATTTTACCTCTCTGTTTCTTTCAGTGCAAAATGATAATAATAGTACATTTTTCAGAAAATAGTTAGGATTAAGTAAAGAAGACAGCAAAGTACTGAGTACAGTTGGTGGCACCCTGTGTACTCTCCATGTCAGCTCTGATTCCTGATGCATCACTGTCATCAGCATTTGTAAGTTAGCTTTCTGTTTTCCTCCTTGCCACTACAGTGGAAGTTTCTTGAATCCAGTGAATGAATCTCCTTATGTTTGTTCCTTCAAAAAGAATACAAAGTAGAACTTCCATAAATCTGTACAGAATTTTAAGGAGAAAAAGGCCAGATCTCCATGAAAGAAAGGATTTGTATAATAAAAGAGAAGAGTTATTAAAATTATTCTTGGTTTGGGAGGTTGACAGTTAGGAAGAATGGTGATTTCATACTCAGGGCAGCCAGGAGGAGTAAGGTGTGCAGTATTTGAAAGATCCAATCCTGAGTTCAGCTTTTAATTGAAATGATGGATGGGGAGATGACAAGAGAAAGGTGGTAGACAAAAAAAAAATATCCAGCCATCTTCCAATTAAAGAGGAGGGCACAAACCCACAGAGAGAGCAACAAAGGAGGTAAATCAGAAAGCTAGTGGGATATGAAGTAATTGACCTAGTAAACCAGCAGTTTGAAAAATAAAGAATTAGCCCAGCATAGAGATTGGAACCTTAAATGCCTGAGGAAAGTAAGAGTAAAGAGGACAGGACTCAAATAAGGATAATTTGGAAATTATTTAAGAAGAAGTTAGGTTCCTGTACCCCTTTCTGCACTTCTGCCCTCAGGTGGTTTCCAATCTCCATCTCAATCAAATATTGCAGGGTTCCAGGTAGTCATTGTGGTGCACATCTGTAATCCCAGCATCTTAGGAGGCTGAGGCAAAAGGATCGTGAGTTTGGGATCAAAGGCAGCCTATGCAATGTGGAAGACCCTGACTAGATAAAGAATATAAGGCTTATGTGTGGAAATGGTAAGACAGGGCTTCTAGACCCGGACACAGGAGAAGACCGACAGCAGAGAATGGTGGTTCCCAATAGAAAACAGGGACTGGGTGAAGGTGTGCAAGTC
Organism: Pedetes capensis; assembly: GCA_007922755.1. Classification (NCBI taxonomy): domain Eukaryota; kingdom Metazoa; phylum Chordata; class Mammalia; order Rodentia; family Pedetidae; genus Pedetes; species Pedetes capensis. Next base: position 52,161 of record VMDO01009758.1, read on the forward strand.
GAATACTGGGGCCTTCAGCCTGATCCCTTTCTTGGCTTTCTGGGAACCCTGGCAACCACCCTTGAGCTGTTCACCAGACATGAGGAAAGCCTCTGACATGAAGATAGAGACTGTAATCAATCAATGAGCCACATAACCTGCATGGAGTGGGGAGAGAGAAACAAACAAAAACACCTGGACAAAACAAAGAATAATGAGAAGAAAATTGAAAAACAAAATCAAAATAACTAACAATAATATCCTCATGTAACTTGCATCCAAAAAGAACAGAAGGCTGTTGAAAAAAATTAAACAACAACAACAACAACAACAAAACAAACACACCAGAGAACAATGATAAGAAAAAGCTCTTAGAAATTAAAACAAGACAACAAAAATGAATATCTCAATAGGGAGTCCAGAATAAAAAAGGTGAGGGCATCTTGCTTGCATAAAGGAGTAAAAGAGATAAAGACATAGAAAACTGAATAGAAAAGATTTTAAAACGTAGGAGTTTCAGAAAGAGAAAGCAAAAGGAGGAGAGGATATCACCAATAAAATAATTTGAGGAAATGTCACATAATTAAAGGACACGACTTTCTGGAGTCAAAGGACTCACCAATGGCTTGGCACAATGGATGGAAATGAACCAATAACAAAATACATCACTGTGATATTTCAGAAATGAGAGCAAAGTGAAGCTATGACTAAGAAAAAACAGATCCAAAGATCTGGGATTAGAATTGTTTTAGATGTTTTAAATGCACATACAGCAATAATCCTAAACCTTGTCAAACTCCAAATTCAGAATGATGCCTCTGACCTTACTATATGATAGGAAAATTTCAGCTCCATCATAATCTTATGGGATCACCATGATGTATATGGTTCTTTTGGATCAAAATGATTCTATGCAATGCCTGAGTACAATAGAAAGAACAGCTCATTTAGACCAGAGAATGTAACAAGGCCCTGGACCACCTTCTCCTAAGAGATGAAATTGAGCTGGGGACATTGCTTGGTGGTAGAGCACTTGGGTAGCATGCTATGTGTGTGGCCCTGGGTTTGATCCCCAGCACTGAGGGGGAGAAAAAGATGAAACTGACAGAAAAACTAAAATGTCCTAAAGAGAGATTTATATAACAAGGAAAGAATTTGGGGTTGAATCAGTAATGAGTATATAGAACATTCAGTAAATGAAAAATAAGCCATTTGTTACCTCCAGAAAAAGTTGTCCAGGACAATAAGTATAATTATGATTCACTATAAGAAGAAGGCTCAGTAGTTGAAAAATATGCTCTTGGTGACAGAAATGATGCTGGAGATCATATGATAGAATTTTGTAAGACCAATGACCTTTTCATTGCAAATACATTTTTCACCAACATAAATGGCGACTATACACATGGACTTCATCAGATGGAACATACAGGAACCAAATTGACTACATTTGTGGAAAGAGATGATGGAAAAGCTCTATATCAAATGTCAGAACAAGACCAGGTGCTGATTGTGGATAAGACCATCAATTTCTCATATGCAAGTTCAAATTGAAGCTAAAGAAAACTAGAACAAGTGTATGAGAGCCAAAGTATGACCTTGAGTATATCCCACCTGAGTTCAGAGACCACCTCAAGAACAGGTTTAATGCATTAGACACAAATGATAGGAGACCAGATGAGTTGTGGAATGACATAAAAGATATCATTTAAGAAGAAAGCAAAACATTATTAAAGAGACAAGAAAAACAGAAAAGAACAAATTACATGTCAAAAGAGACTCTGGAACTTGTCCTTGAACATCGAGCAGCTAAAGTAAAAAGAAGACAGGATGAAGTTAAGGAACTAAACAGAAGACTTCAAAAGGCAGCTCAAGATGACAAAAACAAATATTATAATGACATATGCAAAGAGCTGGAGGCAGAAAACCAAAAGGGAAGACATGCTCTGTGTTTCTCAAGCTTAAGGAAGTGAAGAAAAAATTTAAGCCTTGAGTAGCAATAGTGAAAGATTCTACAGGGAAAATATTGATGCAGGAAACATCAAAAGAAGATGGAAGAAATATACAGAGTCATTATACAAAAAAGAATTAGTAGGTGACCAACCATTTCAAGAGGTTGTATATGAAGAGGAACCAATGGTTTTGAGGTGTTAACATGTTTATGCTAACAGATTTGGAAAATGGCTACCTGGCCAACTGACAGGAAGAGATTCATATTTGTGCCTAGTCCCAAAAAAGGAAATCCAACTGAATGTGGAAACTATCAGACAATATCATTAATATCACACACAAGCAAAATTTTACTAAAGATCATTCAAAAGTGGCTGCAGCAGTATATAGACAGGGAACTGCTGGAAAATCAAGCTGGATTCAGAATAGGGTGGTGAACAAGGGACATCATTGCTGATGTCAAGTGGATATTGGATGAAAGCAAAGAATATCAGCAAGATGTCTATCTATGTTTTATTGACTACACAAAGGCATTTGACTGTGTGGATCATAACAAATTATGGATAATACTTTGGAAAGTGGAAATACCAGAACACCTAATTGTTTTTGAATCTGTATGAGGAATCTGTATTTGAACCAGGAGGCAGTTGTTTGAAAAGAATGAGGAAACACTGCTTGGTTCAAGGTTGAGAAAGGTGTGCATCAGGGCTGTATCCTTTCACCATATCTCTTTTTAGGTGCCACTGAGTCAAAGCCGATGCATAGGACCCTTATAGGGTTTTCAATGGCTGATTGTTTCGAGATTGCCTTGGGAGTGAATTGCCATATTCTTCTCCTATTTTGCGGAGCTGAGAATGGAACTTGGGACCTCAGAGACTGCAGAGCAGTGCTCTACCAACTGAGCTAAATCCCAGCCCTTCAATTTATATGGTGAGCAAATAATCCGAGAAGCTGGACTTTATGAGGAAGAACATGGCATCAGGATTGGAAGAAGACTCATTAACAACCTGCATTATGAAGATGACACAACTCTGCTTGCTGAAAGTGAAGAGGATTTAAACCATTTATTGATGAAATCAAAGATCAGTATGGGTTGTGACTAAACATGAACAGAACAAAAATCCTTATGACTGGGTGAGTATGCAACTTCACAATAAATGAAGAAAAAATTGAGGATGTCCAAGATTTTGCTTTCCTTGACTCTATGTTCAACATCTGTGGAAGCAGCAGCCAAGAAATCAAAAGACACATTGCTCTAGGAAAAGCTATAGCACAAGATCTCTTTAGAGTATTGAAAAGTAAAGATGTTGAAAATGCTTCCCTTTTTCCAATTTACCTGCTTTGCTCCTTTGTCGAAAACCAGGTGGTTATAGATGTGTTGATGTATCTCTAGATCTTCTATTCTGTTCCACTGGTCTTCACACCTATTTTTGTGCGAGTACCATGCTCTTTTTGATACCACAGCCCAGTAGTATAGATTAAAGCTAGGAATTGTGATCCCACCTGCACTAGTTTTGGAGCTTAAGAGTGTTTTGGCTATACATGGTCTTTTGTGTTTCCATATGAATTTTTGGATCATTTTTTGTATTTCTGTAAAGTCTGCCATTGGGATTTCAATGGGGATTGCATTAAATCTACAGACTGCTTTTGGTATGATAGCCATTTTTTACTATATTTATTCTCTCAATCCAGGAGCAAGGAAGGTTGTTCCACTTTTTGGTATCCTCTGTGATTTCTTTAATGTTTTGAAATTTTCCTTGTAGAGGTCTGCAGGGTCTTTGGTTAGATTGATTCCAAGGTATTTAATTTCCTGGTGGGCTATCATGAAAGGGATTGCATCTGTAATTTCCTTCTCTTCCTGCTTACAATTGGTGTAAAGGAAGGTTATTGATTTTTGTGTGTTTATTTTATATCTTGCCACTTTGCTAAAGGAGCTAATTAGGTCTATAAGTTTTCTAGATGAGGTTTTGGGGTCCTTTGGGGTTTTGGTGTAAAATATCATGTCATCTGCAAATAAGGATAATTTGACCTCTTCATTACCTATCTATATCCCTTTGATTTCTTTCTCTAGTCTGATTGCCCTGACAAGGATTTCAATCACAATGTTAAATAGAATAGGAGAGAGTAGACATCCTTGTCTTGTTCCAGATCTTAGAGGAAATGGTTTCAATTTTTCTCCATTTAATATAATGCAGGTAAATTGGGAAAAGGATAGCCTTTCAATAAATGGTGCTAGGAAACATGAATATCTGCTTGCAGAAAAATGAAAACTGACCCACATCTCTCAATATGCACAAGAGTTAACTCAAAATGGATAAAAGACCTCAACACAAAACCAGAAACTTTAAAATTAATAGAAGAAAGGATAGGTAATACACTCCAACATATAGGTATAGGAAAGCATTTCCTTAATAGGATTCCAGTTGCTCAAGAAATTGCAACAAGAATAGATAAATGGGATTACATGAAATTAAAAAGTTTCTGTATAGCAAAGGAAACAATCAACAAAGTCAAGGAAATCCCCACTGAATGGGAAAAAAATCTTTGCATCCTATACATCGGACAGAGGACTAATTTCAAGAATTTATAAAGAACTCAAAAAAGCAATACCCAAGAAAACAAATAACCCAATAAACAAATGGGCAAAGGAACTAAACAGACAGTTCTCAAATGAAGAGACTTGTAAAGCCCTGAAACACATGAAAAAATGCTCATATCCCTAGCCATGAGGGAAATGCAAATCAAAACAACACTGAGATTCCACCTTACTCCAGTAACAATGGCCAAGATCAATAAAACAAATAGTAACAAATGCTGGCCAGGCTGTAGAGAAAATGGAACCCTCTTACACTGCTGGTGGAGCTGTAAATTGGTTCAAACACTTTCGAAGTCAGTATGGAGGTACCTTAGAAAACTAAAAATAGATCTACCATATGACTCAGCTATACCACTATTGGGAATATACCCAAAGGGAGATGAGGCATCATACCACAGAGACACCTGCATCTCCATGTTCAATACAGCACTTTTCACAATAGCAAGGATATGGAATCAACCAAAGTGCCCACCAACAGAAGAATGGATAAAAAAAACTATGGTACATATACACAATGGAATACTACTCAGCAATCAAAAAAATGAAATAATGTCATTTGCAGCAAAATGGATGGAATTGGAGAAAATTATTTCAAGTGAACCAACACAAGGCCCAAAAGAGAAATACCACATGTTCTCACTCATGTATGGGAGCTGAATCAAATTTAGAAGAAGTAAAAAATCCTATACGGAAATTGGAACATAATAAAAAGCTACTGTAAACTTAGTGGAGAAGGGACAATTTAAGGAGCGGAAAGAAGGTGGGAGGGATCTAGTAAAAGGAAACGATGATGGGAGAAGACATGATGGGGAGGAAGGACAAGGAGGAGTGAGGAATGAGAGAGAGGTTGACCTCAATGTAAACAGCCCAACTTGAACAGTTCTGGAAATAATTATAATAATAGCAACAATACCAAAGGATGGTAATAATGCAAATGGGCTAGACTATGTAATAATGCTGACAATGTAAAAAGATAGATCAGTATAGAAAAAAGCTTGGACTTAAATCGTAATTGGGATGCAAGAGTATATAGAAAAATATTCCCACAAAAAGACATGCAAATAAAAGAGAGGCCATTGGTGGGGGTATGGGGAGGGGGGAGGGGGGCACAAAAGGGTAAGGGGGGACTTATCTGTGCAATGTACAATGAAGTGCATATATGGAAATGTCACAATGAAATGCATGTCAGAATGAAACACATTAAGTTGTACATTAAAAATTTCCAATAAAAAAAAAGTAAAGATGTCACATTGAAGACGAAGGTGACCTTGACTCATGCTGTGGTGTTTTTAGTCACATCATATGGTTGTGAAAGCTGGACACTGAACAAGGGAGACAGGAAAAGAATTAATGCTTTTGAATTATGGTGCTGGAGATGTCTATTGAATACACCATAGACTACCAAAAGAACCAACAGATCTGTCATAGAAGAAGTGTAACCAAAGTGCTCATTGGTAGCAAGGATGGCTAGACTGTGTCTTACATATTTTGGACATGTAGCCAGGAGAGACCAATGCTTGGAGAAAGACATCATGTTTGGGAGAATGGCAGGTCAGCAAAAAAAAAAAAAAAAAAAAAGGAGGAAAACCCTCCACCAGATGGATTGACACAGTGTCTGCAACAATGGGTTTAAACATAAATAAGATTGTGTGCCTGGCACAGAATAGCGAAGTGTTTTGTTTTGCTGTATATATGGTTGCTATGAGTTGGACTCGACTTGACGGCAACTAACAATAGCAACAGTTATTAAGCCTTAGTACTACTGGCCAAGCCACGTGCTAACAGGTGATCAAAGCAGGATGAATTAAGTAATAAAGCTTAGTGAAGTGGGTAAATATCAACAAGTAAGTATGACCCAGTGTTGGAATAGAGATTATAGGCAAAGTGCTATCAACCTTTCAGGATATTCTAGAGCTGCACAGTCCAATATGGTAATAGCTACGTACATGTCGCTATTTAAATTTAAATTCAAGTTACTCAAAATTAAATATAGCTAAAAGGTCAGTGCTTGGGTAACACTAGCTATCCGCCTTTTAAGTGCTCAAAAGCCACTTGTAGCTGGTGGCTATTGGACTGTGGAGACTCAGAACATTTAGCTCATCACAGAAGTTCTATGAGATGGTGTTGGTGAAGACATTCTTAGTGATTTTTTGCAGCATATTCAAGGATATTAAACTTTTGGAGACATTGCACTCCTGGGTCTATTAGTAAATAGTCTTGCCAAGCTTCATATTAAACCAGGTAAGTTATCTGCATGTGGAATGGAAATTCTAATTTGTTAGCAGTTTATTTGTTTCAGGTGGAGACACCCCTCAAGCTAGGAAGAGGTATTTCCTACTTTTCCTGATAGTATTTGACTGTCCACAGATGTCAGGGCCAAATGCTGCTCGTGATCAGAAGTCTGTAAATTTTTGAAGAGGCATCTTCACAAAGTGGCAAGGGGCAGAGGTGAGCATTGGAACCAGAAACTTCTGACTTGGAATCTTAGCTTCACTACTCATGAGCTGTGTGGCCTGGAGCAAATATCTCTACCTTTCTGTGCCTTTGTTTCTTCATGTGAGGTGCACAGATTATGAGTGAAACAGGATAAACAGGTGGGAAAGCACAACGATGGGAGCTGCCTTTCTTGCTGCTCATCTCCAGCATGCAATGAGTAGGCCGCACAGAGGGGTCTCCCCATGGAGAAGAGGGCAGGATCTCCTTACCTCTCATTTCTTCTCACCACTACCCTATTTTCTAGTTTGTGTAAAAGCACCGTCATTACTCAAGAGCTTAAGTATCTACTAGAGGAAGAGGAATTTCTGTTTAAAAACGGGCAAAGGTAAAGGACACTAACATTTGCCATAGGCTGCAGACATGCCAGACCCACTCATAGGTACTTTATATCATTCCATAAATCCTCCTAATAAGGTCTGGATGGAGCTGAAGAATGCAAGGAAAGTGGATGGAGTGGAAGGTTGGTGGGCATTAAAAAAGGTGGCACAGTGGGAGGTAAATTCACAAGGATGGGCTGGGGTTGGGTGGGGAGGGGCCTTGAATGCCATGCTATGGCCGACTAGGTGAGATTTGCAGTCCATGATAATAACTGGTGGCAACATGCTGGCTTCATCGGTGGGCAACACAGAGGTGACTGAGGTGGCCTGTGACTTAACCACAGACAAGTTTTCTACTCAGACTTTGTGCCACGAGTGGCTACTATCTCACTACCACCTTCTGTAACTTCCATGAGAGGAAAAACATTCTCTCCAAATGGAGTTAAATTGTAAATATGATAAACCTGAGATGGCACCCATGCTGGCTGCAAGAATTCACTTTTCCGTGTAATTGGTAAATACACTTAGGTTTGTCTTCCGTTTTCTTTTGAAGGGTTTCCCTGCCCCCACCCCCAAGCAAGGCCAATATCTGAATAGAAAAAACAGATCTCATGCAGGGCTCTTTTTTTCTGAACAAGTTTTGCAAGCTTTGCAACATCCTCCTTGGATACGGTTCGGTTGGGGGCCTTCCCTGTATTCCAAGAAGAATTCCTGGTCCTCACACAGGGGCCTTTGTTGTCTGAGGTTATGAGAAGTTAACCAGTACTTCGCATAAGGAAATATCTTCATTTGTGTGAAGTCACGATCAAAGACCATCGTTTAAACCAAGGGAACAAAACCGTGATTTATATGGAATTGCTACAGAAAAAAGAAAGATCCTATTTATTAAAACAAAGTACAATCATCTGTAATATACAATGTAAGGTTTGCTGAACTAGTGATGGACTTTAAAGTTTAGCCTTAGTATATGCCAAATTCTAAGTACTTTTTAAAAAAAGTGTAAAAATTTTCTTTTTGCATCTGTTCTGCATACAAACATCTCTGATCTATTCTAAATGCTTAAAGACCTTGCTTCAGCTATATAGCAAGACCCTGTCTCCAAAAGTGACACAAAATTGTCTCTCTATATTTTTACATATATAACTGATATGCTACATACAAAATAGATATAATTATAAATACACAAAGTAAAGATGTCACATTGAAGATGAAGGTGCACTTAACTCATGCCATAATATTTTCGGTTGCATCCTATGCTTGTGAAAGCTGGATGTTGAATAAGGGAAGCAGGAGAAGAATTGATGCTTTTGAATTATGGTGGGGGAGACAAATATTGAATATACCTTGGACTGCCAAAAGAACCAACAGATCCATCCTAGAAGAAGTGCAACCAAAGTGCTCCATGGAAGCAAGGATCTAATGTATTTTGGACATGTTGTCAGGAGGAAGGAGTCCCTGGAGAAGGACATGATGTCAGAGAAAGTGGCGGGTTGACCAAAAAAAGGAAGACCCTCAATTAGATGGACTGACACAGTGGTTGCAACAATGGGTTTAAACATAAAAAAAAATCATGTGCATGGCACACTGTCAGAGGGAGTTTCGTTCTGTTGTAGATAGGGTCTCTATGAGTTGGATCTGACTTGATGGCACCTAACACAACCACCACCACCACCACATACGAGCACACAAAGTTTGAGAAAAGAACAAAAAGATGGTCAAACATAATCATAGCAGCCTAACCTTGAATTATGTGTTGAATTAATTCTCCATGTTTTTTCCATGGTGTGGTAGTTACTTTTGCATTGCTATGACCCACATACTTGAGAGAATAACTTAAAGGAGGGAAGACATTTATTTTGGGTCATGGTTTCAGAGGGTTCAGTTCACAAGTGCTTAGTCCCATGCACTTGGACAGAACTTCATGGTGGTGGCAGCATGTGGAGGAGGACACTGTTCACCTCATGGTGGACAGGAAGTAGTGAAAGAGGAAGGGACCAGGGACCAGGTATGACCTTCAAAGGCATACCTCCAGTAACCTACTTCCTGTAATTTAGCCCACTTCCTCAAGTTTCCAAAACCTCCTAAATAGCACTACTAGCTGGGGATTAAGCATTCAGCACACGAGCCTGTGGGGGACATTTCGTATTCAAACCCACATATGGTATATTTTGACATATGCCCAACTGCATACCAATTTCACACACACACTATACATATATATATATATATATATATATATATATATGTATATGTATATATGTATATATATATATGTATATGTATATACGTATATATATACACACATATACACACATATATGTATATATATATACATATATATACACACACACATATACACACATATATGTATATATATATGTGTATATATATATACATATATATATATATACACACAATTTTATGGCTTATGTTTTTCCACTTGACATACCTTTTTCCATGATACATAATGTTCATAATAATTATTTTAAATGGCTACAAATTATACCAAGAACAACTACTTGCCAGTCAATTAACTCTTCTTCTCTAAAGTTTAACATATTTTGAACTTCCCGTATTTGCTAAAACCACTCTCTTTGCAACTTCCAAATTCAATACCTATAGTGCTGATTATAAACATTACATATTTTTAATGTGTGAGAAGATTTCAATTTTCTCTGCCTTTGCATTCTCTAATTTTCTTCTGACATGAAGTAAAGATGGCCTATGGCAGCAGTCCTCAACCTTTTTGGCACCAAGGACTGGTTTTGTAGAAGACAATTTTCCCATGCACTGGGTGGGCGGGGTGGGGGGGGGAGTTGGGGGTGGGAATGGTGTTAGAATATGAGCCAAGGAAGGCCAGGTATGGTGGTGCATGCCTGTAATCCCAGCGATTCAGAAGACAGAGGCAGGAGGATCGCAGGTTCAAGACCAGAGGCAGTTTGTATAATTTAGCGAGACTCAGTCTCAAAACAAACAAACAAAAACAAAAACAAACAAACAAACAAACAAAAGTAAAGAAATGGGCTGAAGGTGCAGCTCAGTGGTGCAGCACTTGCAAAGTATGCAAACATGAGGTCCTGGGTTCAACCCCCAGTACTGAAAAAAAAAAAAATGAGTCAATGGAGAACAACTATAAATACAGATGAAACTTCTCTCACACATCTGCTACTCACCTCCTGCTGTGTGGCCTGGTTCCTAACATGCCATGGACTTGTACTAGTCTGTGGCCTAGGGTTTTGGGACTCTTGACCTATAGGATCAGGCAGTTAGTGACCAGCTAGAAGACTAAATTCCTCCATCACAAGGTAGGTAATGTTAGATCCACAAGGCTGCCCAAATTAAAAATGATGGGTAAGGAAAACCTGCAATTACTTATATCAGGCAAAACCAGTCCTTTTCCAAACAGTTAAAGATTCCATACAACAGACACCAGGGAATTCAAGCCAGTTCTCAACTCCTATAAAGTCCTTATGCATAAGTTCTCCCCAGGGGAGGTGGCAAGGGATTCAGGAGCAATGAGTCATAGGTGTCCTATATATCTGTGGGTACGGCAATGTTCTTTGGATGTTATCTTTTCTATTCACAAGGCTCTTATTCTATCTCAGTTTTCTCACATGTGGCATAAGAGATTTGTCTCAGGGGGAGGGGAGGATGAATGGGAGAGGACAGAGTGAGGCAGAGCCCAGTGGCCAGGTCACTGTCGTGGGACAGCTGCTGGTTCATTTATGCACGGTGCTCAGGAGAGGTTACAGCCACAAGACTCTTTACTGGGCCTACACAGGTGACATAGTTACACTCAACAGATTTTCACAGCCAAAGCTTGAGGCTTTGGATTAGATGTGTGGTTGTGTGGGATGCTGGTGATGGTGGTGGTAGTTATGGTGGGGATGATGGAGTGGAGGTTACAGGGGTGGTGGTTGCGATGGTGATGGTTGTAAAGGTGGCAGTGATAGTACCTCACATTTGGGTTTGATACTTTAGTGAAAGAGGCATTACTAGCTCCATTTCATGAATAAAGAAATTGGTTTAGTCAGCTTCTAAAATGTACATAGTTTATACAACCAGTCAACATTGGAGCAAGGACTCAGAATTTTAAGCCTTTTCATTTCCAGCGTGGGGTTTTCAGTATGATAAGATGCGTGTAGCCAAGCCTACCATTGCAGAGGTTTGTTGTTGTTAGGTGCCATGGAGACTGTTCTGACTCATAGTGACCCTATGTAGACACAACAAAACACTCCCTGATTCTGTGCCAGGGACATGATCTTATTTATGTTCAAGCTCACTGTTGCAGCCACTGTGTCAGTCCATCTAGCTGAGGGCCTTCCTTTTTTTCATTGACCTTCCATTCTCCCACACATGAAACCCTTCTCCAGGGATTTCCCCCTCCTGACAACATGTCCAAAATACATAAGACGCAGTCTAGCCATCTGTGCTTCCAAGGAGCACTCTGGTTGCACTTCTAGGACACATCTGTTGGTTCTTTTGGCAGTCCATGGTATATACAATATTTGTTTCCAGCACCATAATTCAAAAACATCAATTTTTCCCCTGTATTCCTTATTCAATGTCCAGCTTTCATCAGCATACAACACAACTGAAAATATCATGGCATGAGTCAGGTGCACCTTCATCTTCAATGTGACGTCTTTACTTTTCAGCACTTTAAAGAGGTCTTTTACAACAGCTTTTCCCAGTGCACTGTGTCCTTTGATTTGACTGCTGCTTCTGTGGGTGTTGATTATAGAGCCAAGTAAAGCAAAATCATAGACAACCTCAATCTTTGCTCCATTTATCATGAAGCTACATACTGACCTAGTTCTAAGAGTTTTGTTTTGCTGATGTTGAGGTGCAATCCATAGTGAAGGCTGTGTTCTTTGATCATCACCAGTAAATGTTTCAAATCCTTTTCATTTTCAGCAAGGAGAGTTGTGTCATCTACATAATGCAGGTTGTAATGAGTTTTCCTCCATTCAAGATGCTGTGTTCTTCTTTATAAAGTCCAGCTTCTCAGATTATTTACTCAACATACAGATTACAGAGGTAATGATGAAAGGATACAGCCTTGACACACATCTTTCTTGACTTCAAACTAGGCAGTACTTCCTTGTTCTGTTTGTATAACTGTCTCTTGGTCCACGTACAGATTACACATGAGTACAATTAAGTGCTTGGTATTCCCATACTTCACAATGTTATCCATAATTTGTTGTGATCCACACAATCAAATGCCTTTACATAGTCAACAAAACATAGACACCTTTCTGGTATTCTCTGCTTTGAGCTGATAGCCATCTGACATCAGCAATGATGTCTCTGGTTCCATGCCCTCTTCTCAATTCTGTTTGATTTCCTGAAGGCAGTTCCCTGTTAATATATTGTTGCAGTCACTTTTGAATGATCTTTAGCAAAATTTTACTTGCCTGTGATATTAATAATATCATTTGATAACTTCCACCTTCTGTTGGATCCCCTTTCTTGGGAATGGGCAGAAATATGGATCTCTTCCAGTCAGTTGGCCAGGTAGTTGTTTTCCAAATCTCTTGTCATAAACAAGTGAGCACCTCCAGTGCTGCATCTGGTTGTTGAAAAGTCTCTATTGGTATTCCATCAATGCCTGGATCCTTATGCTTCACCAATTCCTTCAAGGCAGCTTCCATTCTATCCTTCAGTACCACTGGTTCCTTATCATATGCAAACTATTTAAATGGTTGGTCATCCACCAATTCTTAGTGGTATGACTGTGCATTTCTTTCATCTTCTTTTGATGTTTCCTGCGTCATTTAATATTTTAACTGTAGAATCCTTTACTATTGCCACTTGAGGCTTGAATTTTTTCTTCAATTCCTTATACTTGAGAAAAACAGAGCGTGTTCCTCCCTTTTGGTTTTCTATCTCCAGATGTTTGCACATGTCATTATAATATTTGATTTTGTCTTTTCTAGTTGCCTTTTTTTTTCTAGTTGCCTTTTGAAATCTGTTTAGCTCTTTGTCATGTCTTTCTTTTACTTTAGCTGCTTGATATTCAAGGGGAAGTTTGAGTCTCTTTTGACATGTAATTTGGTCTTTTCTTTTTTCCTGCCTTTTAAATAACCTTTTGCTTTCTTCATGAATGATATCTTTGATGTCATGCCACAACTATTCTGGTCTTCTTTCATTAGTGTCTAATGCATCAAACCTGTTTCTGAGGTTGTCTCTGAACTCAGGTGGGATATTCTCATGGTCATACCTTTACTCTTGTACACTTGCTCTAATTTTCTTTAGTTTCAGTTTGAACCTGCACACGAGCAGTTGATGGTCTGATCCATAATCAGCACTTGTTTTGTTCTGACATTTGACATTAAGCCTTTCCATAATCTCTTTCCAAAAATGTAGTCAGTTTGGTTCCTGTAGTACATTCCATCAGGTAAATTTCATGTGTATAGTCACCATTTATGTTGGTGAAGAATGTATTTGCAATGAAAAGGTCACTGATCTGACAAAATTCTATCATGTGATCTCCAGCATCATTTCTGTCACCACAGCCGTATTTTCCAACTACTGAACATTCTTTGTTTCCAACTTTTGTATTCCAGTCACCAGTAATTATCAGTACATCCTGATTGCATACTTGATCTGTTTTAGGTTACAGAAGCTGGTAAAAATCTTCCCTCCTATCTTCATTTGTAGCCTTAGTGGTAGATGCATAAATTAGAATAATAGTCATATTAACTGGCCTTTCTTGTAGATGTATGGATATAATTCTATCACTGACAGCATTGTACTTCAGGACAGATCTTTTCAACCTCTGAGAGACTTTGATCTGATCCTACAGTTGTTCTAGAAAAAAATGGATTATGTGTACACCATAAATGCAATGTAAAATGAAATACTAGCAACAGTTTCCTGTGAAATTATGTAAAGGAAATTCTGAGAGGTGGGAGGAGCCTACTGTCACTGCATCTTGTGTACAAATGCCACTATTTGTAAGTCCTTGATTATCCATGTCTTGAGACTTAAGAGCTAATATCTTATGGGCTACATATTGTGTATTAGCACAGGGCATGCAGTTGATTACCAGAAGCTATTCCTATGTTGCCACTGGTCTTCTAGCTTCCACGTCCCTCTGTTCTAATGTTGGTAGGCAAAGGCCCTCATGCCATAAGCCCATCCTTTCAGCCTCAAAGCTGGACAGCTAGACCACAAGTGACTGAGACTACCAATATTATTAGGAGGGAATACATTAAATAGGTTATGCATGGATCAAACTACTTTTCTTTTGTAAATACACTTACTGGAACACAGCATTTCCCATTTATTTACATATTGTCTATGGCTCCTCTTGAGCTCCAAGGTAGGGCTGAGTAGTTGCAACAGACACCATAGACCACACTATTTACTAAGTGGCCCACTATGGAGAAAGTGTGCTGACTCCAGCTCTACAAGAGGAACAAAGTATGTGATGGAGAATCAAGGCATGCCAGTGACCATGACTGAGCATGGAACTGGATCTGAATTCTTCCAATAAGCACCTGACAGAGCATGGAAGGAGAGTCTCCCAATCCAGTCCAGCCTGGAGATGATAGTGGCCCTGGGTAATAACTTGATGACAATCTCATGAGAAGCCTTGAACCAGGGACTCCATATTCCTGGATTCCTGACTAACAGAAACTATAGGATAACATGTGGTGGTTGTTTTAAGTTGCTAAATTTTGGGGTGATTTGTTACCTATCAGTAGATAATACAAGTGCATCTCTTGGCTTATCCTTTCAGAGTGAGTGAAATTGTACCTTCCAGGTCAAACTCCTAATGTTATCTGCTCTGTAGAGCCTTTTTACCTCCTGTGCTCCAACCTCAAAGGAACCTTCTAAGCAGCAGGACAGGTGCTTACTCTGAGAGGCCATGTGGTCAGTTACACACACCACCTCACTGGTGCTCAGTTTTGTGTTCTTCAATTTTGTAACCACAGAATCTGATTTAATGCCTATTATTCACAATGGAATAACAATACATATTTACTGAGTACTTACTATGTTTAAAGCACTTCTTGTGCATTCTCTCATTTAACCTTCACAATGCCCTTGAGAGGCTGGTGCTATTTTTAAGCCCATTTAATAAGGGAGGAAGCAAAGGCTCAAGAAGTTAAGGACCTTGCCTTACATCAAGGCCAGGAAATGTGGTTCCAGACTTGTCCTGCCACACTGAACAGTGGGCTCAGCAATGCCACTCCTGCCAAGGAAACCCATCTCCTTACCCATAAGGTGGTGGTGATGGTGGCCCTTCCTATCAGGACTACTAGGAGGAAAAGCATAGGAACTGAAGTTGTGTTTTTTAGTTCTCAGTAAGCATGGTATCAAATTGAAATGATGTATTGATCTGGCCGGACACCTGTCAAGTGTGGCAGAAAAGCAAGCAGAGGTGGATGGGGCTTCCTAGCTCTCTTTCTCTCTTACTTCTCCTCCTCCTCCTGCTCTTGGCATCACTATGTCCCCCAACTCAATTCCAAAATCCCCAGGACAATGGTGGGTAGAGGTGCTGACACAAGGAAGACAAACTCTCAATTTTTTCAAAAGCACCTCATACTTTCCCACGGGGAGTTCTTCCTGGGGCTGTGCACTCTCCTGTCTGGAAAGCCCCTTGATGGTATCTCATGATTCTGACTTCTCAATCTTGGCCTCTTCCAGAAAGTGTCATGTATGCCCCTAGGTGGGTGGGTCCTCCTGGCTCTCAACTCCCACAGTGCTCTCTGTACCCCCCAGACAAGAGAGCTGGAATTGTTCACAGATGAATCCAGAGGATGAGGAAGAGTGCCTGGTGTATAGTAGGCAGTTGAGGAAAGAAAAGAATATTCATTTGCTTCTAAGCTATACTAGGTTAGCATGTAAATTCCATAAGAAAGCTGCCAAGTGTTTTAATTCAGTATGAAGACCATAAAGGGTATTCAATAAATCTTTAACTAATTGGCCCTAAATTTCTAGCCTCCTACTATTAGATTTGGCTTTCAGCCATACCACTGTGGCATCTGATCCTATCAGATCTCAGAAGCTAAGCAGGTCAGACCTGGTTAGTACTTGGATGAGAGACTGCCTAGGAATATTTGGTGCTGTAGGCTTGGGAGAAGGACCCAGCAACCCACTCCCAAAAAACAATCAGCCATTGAAAACCTTATGAATAGAGAAGCACTGACAATAGTGCCAGACATGGCACAGTGTCAGGTAGTGTTTTGCCTGTTGTATATAGGGTTGCTATGGGTCGGACACTGACTTGATGGCAACAAGTTGTTGTTAGGTGCTGTCAAGAAGGTGTTCAACTCATAGTGTCCCTATATACAACAGACAAAACACTACTGTTAGTGCTTCTCTGCTATTCATAGGGTTTTCAATGGCTGATTGTTTTTTTGGGAGTGGGTTGCCAGGTCCTTCTCCCAAGCCTACAGCACATGGTGTTCCCAGGCAGTCTCCTATGCAAGTACTAACCAGGCCAGACACTGCTTAGCTTCCAAGATCTGACGGGATTGGACACCACAGTGGTACGGCTGCAGGCAACAACAACTATTAGATTTAGGATAGTATGGCCAGATTAAAGGAAGTGGTGTTCATGGACTGGGTTCAAGGTTAAGATGCCTGAAGGTAGTCAAGGCCTCAGGTGTGGCCAAGCCAGTATGGATTCATATGACCTCCCTGCATATGGGTTCTTGTTACTTAAATTCCTGGGTTTCAAGACGCCATAAAATCACCGTGGTGAGCTCATCTTCTAGGGCAATTATTATCTATTTATTCTGGTAAGACTGCAGAGAATGACCTTGAATTTAAATTATAACATTCTTAGAACAGTGATTTTTCAAAAATAAAATAAAGAAAGAAATTTAAAACCTTTTTATTTTTGCATGGATTACCTATTTCATTTTGCTTCCTTAAATGCCATGAGGTAGGGGACACACAAACAAAAAGCCAGCATTGGTTCTCCTTTAGCAACAGCAAAATCCCAACAGAGTAACAACTTCATTAAGTTCTCCTTTTAGTATCATTTATGATGACTTACATAAAATGGTTATCCTAAGAAAACAAAGAACCTGACATATTACGAATATTTAAAACCTGAAAAGAAATTCTGCCTGATCATCACTAGGAAAATGTGCACTGCAAGTATTTTCCACTCTTATTTGGCAACCCACCTACTTTTCTGAGGGAACCAAGAACTTAGCAGGCATGATTCATCTCCATTAGGAGATTGTTCAAGCTGAAACAAATATAACTCGCTCAGGTATTATTTTTATCCTTTCCTATTCCTCTTATGGGGACTGGGGTTTAGCTCAGTTAGTAGAGTGCTGCTCTATGCATTCTGATGCCCTCAGTTCAATCCCCAGCACTGCAAAAATGGGAGAAGGATGAGACAATCCACTCCTGAAGCAATTCTGAAACAATTAGCCATTGAAACGCTTATGAGGATCACTATGAGTTGGACCTGACTCATTGGCACTTAACAACAGCAACAACATTCTTATTAACCACACAACTCTCACAAAAGAAGGCAATTTTCCAGAAATATTAAAACTAGTCTCTCGTTCTTTTTCTTTCTTCTTTATTTCCTTTTTTCTTTCTTCTTTCTTTCTTCCTCTCTCTCTCTCTTTCTCTTATTAGATTCCCATAAACATAAACTAGGAAGGAGGCCAGTCCTCAAAATTTTCCAGGTTAAAGGAAGTTTCCTTATTTATAAGCCAAAACCAACAAAATAGCTCTACCTTCTGCGGTGTGGAATGTAATGTGGAAACATAGTTTGTGGAAATAATCCAAAGACAATTAAACTAGATTTAAGTAACTGAACATATAAAAATATGTATGACAATCCACAGATCACAAAAGTACTTCTAGAGAATAGTACAGGGTAGAAGTAAAACAAAACGAGAAATATTGATAAACTCTTAAGACCAGCTTACATTACTCATTTTTTTCTTACCTTTTCTTTTGAGATAGGATCTCTCTAAGTCATGCAGGCTGCCTCTAGCCTTGAACTTGCAAACGTTCTGTCTCCACATTTCATGGTGCTGGTATTACAGGCATGTACCACCATGCTAGGAACATTGCTAATTTCTTTTCCTTAATGTTTTCTTCTGGGGTCCCCCAGCACCACAAAAACAGGGGAAAGACATGGCAATCCACTCCCAAAGCAATCCCAAAATCGCCATTGAAAACCCTATGAGGGTCAGTATGATTTGGACCCTAATAACAGGGCACCTAAACAACAATTTTTTCTTAGCTAGATATATCAACATGTAAAGTGTATCACTTTATTGTTCTTTGGGAGGTAAATCCCACTGCTTAAGCCAGAGATAGCTGGAAATGGATCGTTTGATCTTCATATTAGCAAAAGGGGTATCTGTACACACTGCAGCAAAATGCATGACTTATCTGCAATCTGCTTTTGGGTAACATGTAGACTTCTTGACTGTATTCACTCTTGCGAGTGGACTAATGTGGAAAATCCAATACCAGACATAGTCAACACCAACACTTTTGGCTTCTCTTTGTTAACAATAGGATAAAAAGCCGTGTTCCTCTTTCATCTGTATTTGAAATGTTGCCATTGTTTTGGAAGGCCTGGTTTTCACTTTGCCATACAGGCAGGTGCAAAGTTGGAAAACCAGTTATGCCTTACAGGCAGTAGTGTGCTAGTGAATGTTTAACAACTGGTTATTCAGAAAAAGCGATCTTTATTATAAATAAAAGATGTGTAGCACACAGTATGCAAATAATAAATAAACTTACAATCAACCTATGGCTGTGAATGAGTAGCTAGTTCTGATATGAACATTGGTACATATTTGCATTTAACAATTTAGAAATGGAATAATGAACATGTGAGACTTTCACTTATTTATTAATGACATGAGCAAATTTTTGCTGAATCAGATAATTTTTAATAGAGGAAAAATTCCCTCAAGGAATTTTTTGGTGTTCCCATGTAAGAGCTACAGACTCAATATATTTTTAGTGCATTTGCCAATTTCCATGGTGTAAATGCTCCTGTGATGGCTAATTTCAAGCTGGCTGTGTGAACCCACTGAACAGGAAGTTGGAAGGCGATACATCTCTGCTGTACACTGCAGCACAGTATTATTTAATATTTTCCCCACACAGGTACAAAAGATACGAAGTGCCTCAAGAACATAG
Source organism: Pedetes capensis (assembly GCA_007922755.1). NCBI lineage: Eukaryota > Metazoa > Chordata > Mammalia > Rodentia > Pedetidae > Pedetes > Pedetes capensis. The sequence goes on from VMDO01009758.1 coordinate 71,646, forward strand.
AAAAATGGTAAAATATTTAGGAAATGATGAGTAGTAACTGTGTTTTTAAGATGATAAATTTCATCCTACTTTAATATAATTCAATTAAAGTATTATTAAAATCTTACCACAAAGTTTCTGAAATTCCAGAATCCCACAGCTGCTTTTGGTTGACTGTGACACAAACTTTTGAGATTTTTAAGTTTGAAGGGCAAAGGCATTTCCCATGCAATCTTCTCTCAGCCACAGGTCACTAACCTCTTAATAAGAGTGATCCTAAGGCCCAGCTTCCCCTGATGTGAATTAATGAGTCTGAAGGAATTAGGATGTCTGACATGAAGTTCCCAGGAAAATATTAACATTTAGTGGAAAGGATGTGAGAGAAAATGACTCTAGTAGCCAAATGACTTTGAGGCAGTACTCAAGTTTCCTTACCTATAGAATGGCAAGAATACAGTTCCGAGGGCTGGCATAAAGATGAGAGACAACGTATGCAATGATCCTAGAATACAGCAGGCCTCAAATACACCAGATGCTCAATAACTAAATGTTTAGCATTAAGACCATATCAGAATCACCATGAAAAACTCCACTTCTGAACACATATGGGTCAGGTGGGAGCTACTTGCTTTCCAACAGTGGAGGAGTTTTCAGAAGTGATGCACTGAGGAGTCTGAGAAAAGCCTAGTCACAATTGGTTTTCTTGAGTACATACATGAAAGACTGTTAGCTGACTCCCAAGAATCACTATTTTCTTTTCTTTTTCCTTCCTTCTTCCTTTCCCTTTCCTTCCCTTTCCTGTTCTTTCTTGTAGTACTGGGCAGTTGAACCCAGGACTTCTCACATGCTCGGCAAGTGCTCTGTCACTCAGCTACATCCTCAGACTGTTTTTTCTTTTCTTTTTCTTCTTATGTTGAGACTGGGTCTTGCTAAGTTATGCAGGCTGCCTCTGGCCTTGAACTTTTCATCCTCATGCCTCAGCCTCCCCAGTAACTGGCATAGGCATGTACCACGGCACCTGACTTAAGGACCACTATTTTCATCTCTTTTCAGAAAATGTAGTAGTAGTTGTTGTTGCTGGTGTTGTTAGGTGCCCTCAAGTTGAATCCAACTCATAGTGACCCTCTCAGGGTTTTCAATGGCTACTGTTTTGAGATTGTTTTGGGGAATGGGCTGCCACATCCTTCTCCCATTTTTGCGGTGCTGGGGATCCAACCCGGGTCCTCAGAGAGTGCAGAGCAGTGGTCTACAAACTGAGCTAAACCCCAGCCCTTTTCAGAAAATACAATAAAGAGTGAATATAAATTTGTAATTAAGTTTTAACAAAGACCCAAAGGACAACTTCTAACAATATTTTATGTAGAGATCACAGGGTGTCCATTATAACCTGGAAGTTAAGAAGACTCGGTTGCTTTCTGTGTAATCAACGTAGAAAACAGGATCTTATTTAGATGAAGATAACATCTTTTAAAGAGTTTTTGAAACTTTAGAAAAATATGCTATCCTATATTTACTATTAATTTTGGGATTCCAGACTTTTTTTTTTATCCTTTCTTTACCTTCATTTTTAAATATCGGACATTTAAAGAACATATTACAATAATACAAAAAGAAATAGGCTCATGTGATTTTTTAATATGTAAAATCTGGATGGGGAACCGCCTGGGAACATGAGGTGCTGTAGGCTTGGAAGACAGACCTGGCAACCCACTCCCAAAAAACAATCAGCCATTGAAAACCCTATGAATAGCAGAGAAGCACTATTTCGTTTGTTGTATGTAGGGTTGCTATGAGTCGGACACTGACTTGATGGCATCTAATAATAACAACTATGACAGTTATTATGCCTGCAGCTGTAGCCCTGTGGCATCCGATCCCATCAGATCTTGGAAGCTAAGCAGGGTCGGGCCTGGTTAGTACCTGGATGGGAGACCGCCTGGGAACACCAGAAGCTGTAGGCTTGGGAGAAGGACCTGGCAACCCCCTCCCAAAAATCAATCTGCCATTGAAAATCCTATGAATAGCAGAGAAGCACTGACAATAGTGTTTCCCCTGTTGTACAGAGGGTTGCTATGAGTTGGATACCGACTTGATGGCACCTAACAACAACAACAACAAATGACAGTTATTAACCAGACTGAATTCTAAGGAAGTAAGAGATTCTAAGTCCTCACTTGTATTTTATTTTATATACAATTATAAACCCTATTTTTTATTGTGGATTTCAGGAAGACCAAAGATTAAATGATAGGCTAGGGATAATTTCAGAAAATAGTAACAGTTTCAAGCACAGAAGGTATAAAAGAGCTAATAAGATTTGGACTAACAATAAAATATAATCTTATACATAGCATCAACAGTACACAATCATATAGTTAGGGAGAAAATATGAAGGAAGAAATACATGTGACTCTTAAAGCTAGAAATATTTTTTAAAAAGAATTAATGGCTATAATTTACAGTATCTAGATCTAAAATATTTCTGTAACAACGCTGGAGATAATTTAGTATATATGTCTGGTCTAAATCACAGAATTTAATTTAGGGGCATTTTAAGGACATCAGGACTTGAGGTAATGTTAAGTTTAATATCACTCAAATTGACAGATTTGAGTTTTGGCTGCTTATCATGTTTCATGTCTGTAGCCATAGCACCTGGGCATCTGGTCCTGCCTGATCTCAGAAGCTAAGCAACATCAGCCTGGTTAGTCCTTGGATAGGAGACTACAGGAGTGCTGCAGGCGAGGGAGAAGGACCTAGAAATCCACTCCCAAAGCAATCTGCCATTGAAAACCCTATCAATAGCAGAGAAGCACTGTCAGTAGTGTTGGGCATGGCACAGTGTAGGAGAGTGCTTTGGTCTGTTGTACATAGGGTTGCTATGAATTGGACCTGACTTCATGGCATCAAATAACAATAAACATCATATTTCACAAAAATTCTAAGTTCTAAATTGAAAAAAAAAGCACAAGATATGATAAACCAAATACTGCCAAATTGTCAAAGTTAAAATTTGTAGTCATGACTACTCCATCAGATTACCTCAATTTAATTTTTTTTTTTTTTTTGGCAGTATGTGAGGGTTGAATTCAGGGACTTTCCCATACTCTCCAAGTTCTCTACTACTTTGTTGCACCCCTAGCCCATTTTTAATTTTTTATCTTGAGACAGAGTCTCACTATGTTAAGTAGGCTGCCTCTGGCCTTGAATATGCGATCCTCCTGCCTCTGCCTCCTGAATTGCTGGGATTATAGGTATGAGCCACTGTACCAGGCATCAGTGGAATTTTCTAAAGTAAGGATAACAAAATGTGTGTGTGTGTTTGTGGATATGTTCCATGCTTAAGCTGGACCCAAGTGGGAATTACTTTTCTCCTGGTAGAGTTTATACAATGTTCACCGGAATTAGACCCGTTCATTCAACAATACCTTTATGTTTGAACACACACTGCTACATTATCATATATGCATTGGGAAGGAAGGTTAAGCAAACCTATTGGGTCAGTCCTTCTACTCTTGTTCCCTTGCTTTCCAGAGTGTAGTGGGAAGATTCCCGCCTAGGGGAACCGTGCTGTGAATCAATATGTGCTGCTTCCTTTCTTTGAGCAAGTGCAAAGGGAACTGGGATTTTAAGTTTGGTTTTAAGGATTTTTAAAATTTCTTTCCCACTTTTGTTTTTTGGTTTTTGTTTGTGTAACATTCCTCGGCTTTTGACCTCACCAGACTTGTACACTGGAGCTGTTTTCCTAGATCTTTTCTTTTCTTTTCCCCAAGGGGATGTCCCAAAGGCTTTCCTCTCAAGGCTACAA
>VMDO01009759.1:0-22057 GCA_007922755.1 Pedetes capensis
CCACAATTCAAAAGCATCAATTCTTTTTCTGTCTCTCTTGTTCAATGTCCAGCTTTCACAACCATATGATGCCACTGAAAATACCATGGCATGAGTCAGACGCACCTTCATCTTCAATGTGACATCTTTGCTTTTCAATACTCTAAAGAGATCTTTTGCCACAGCTTTTCCTAGAGCAATGTGTCTTTTGATTTCTTGATTGCTGCTTCCACGGGTGTTGATTATAGAGCCAAGCAAAGCAAAATCTTGGACAACCTCAATCTTTTCTCCATTTATTGTGAAGTTGTGTGCTGACCCAGTCATAAGGATTTTTGTTTTGTTGATGTTTAGTCGTAACCCATATTGAAGGCTATGATCTTTGATCTTCATCAGTAAATGTTTTAAATCCTCTTCGCTTTCAGCAAGCAGAGTGGTGTCATCTGCATAACGCAGGTTGTTAATGAGTCTTCCTCCAATCTTGATGCCGCGTTCTTCCTCATAAAGTCCAGCTTCTCGGATTATTTGCTCAGCGTATAAATTGAAGAGATAGAGTGAAAGTATACAGCCCTGATGCACACCTTTCTCAACTTTAAACCACTCAGTGTTTCCTTGTTCTATTCAAACAACTGCCTCCTGGTTCATGTACAGATTTCTCATGAGCACAATTAGGTGTTCTGGTATTTCCATTTTCCGAAGTGTTATCCATAATTTGTTATGATCCACACAATCAAATGCTTTTGCGTAGTCAATAAAACACAGATAGATATCTTTCTGATATTCTCTGCTTTCAGCTAATATCCACCTGACATCAGCAATGATGTCCCTGGTTCCCCGCCCACTTCTGAATCCCGCTTGATTTTCCGGTAATTCCCTGTCTATATACTGCTGCAGTCGCTTCTGAATGATCTTTAGTAGAATTTTGCTGGTGTGCGATATTAATGATATTGTCCGATAGTTTGCACATTTAGTTGGATCCCCTTTTTTGGGAATAGGCACAAATATGGATCTCTTCCAGTCAGTTGGCCAAGTAGCTGTTTTCCAAATTTGTTGGCATAAACATGTTAACACCTCCAGTGCTGCATCTGTTTGTTGAAACATCTCTATTGGTATCCCATCAATTCCTGGAACCTTGTGTTTCTCCAGTTCTTTCAAGGCAGCTTCCACTTCGTCCTTCAACACCATTGGTTCCTCTTCATATGCAACCTCTTGGAATAGTTGGTCATCTACCAGCTCTTTCTTGTATATGACTCTGTGTGTTCTTCCCATCTTCTTTTGATGTTTCCTGCATCATTTAATATTTTCCCTGTAGAATCTTTTACTACTGCCACTCGAGGCTTGAATTTTTTCTTCACTTTCTTAAGCTTGAGAAACACAGAGCATGTTCTTCCCTTTTGGTTTTCTGCCTCCAGCTCCTTGCATATGTTATTATAATATTTGTTTTTGTCTTCTCGAGCTGCCTTCTGAAATCTTCTGTTTAGTTCCTTAACTTCATCATGTTTTCCTTTTGTTTAGCTGCTCGACGTTCGAGGGCAATGTCCAGTGTCTCTTTTGACATGTAATTTGGTGTTTTCTTTTTTTTCTTGTCTTTTTAAGAATTTTTTGCTTCCTTCGTGAATGATATCTTTTATGTCATGCCACAACTCTTCTGGTCTCCTATCATTTGTGTCTAATGCATTAGGGGCCAATAATCCTGGTCTTGGAGTTCCCTTTAAAATATTTCTATTTAAGGTGCAACCTGTATACAACCTGAAGAAGCCACTTTGATGGAAGCCAAGTGACTCAGAAGCCTTTTAGTCATCCTCAGCAACAAATGATTTCTTAACTCATGTTTCTGAAAACTGTTAGATAAATAGAATTAAGCATTTAACTTGCCTTTCTATTGCAGTTGTATCTCAGGGTTACCAACGAATTGATATGAGAAAGTTTTTTTATAGAAAAATTCCAGCTGATAGATGCAGAAAGAATGATAGAATATCACAGTTTTTAAACCCCTATTGAAATAATAATAGATTTAGGGCCAGGTTTCTTTTGCTATCATTGGGTGGTTTGTGTATTTTGAGATAAGGTCTCCTAATATAACCCAGGTAGGCTGGAACTCAAGATCCTCCTGCCACAGCCTCCTGAGTATTCAGATTATAAATGTGCACCACCATGTCGGGCATAGGCCAGGGCTTTTTAGCACTATTAGCATTTTTGGCTAGATAGTTCTTTGTTGTAGGAGACTCTTTTGTGCATTGTAGGATATTTAACAGCCAAAAATGTCTCCAAATATTTCCAAATGTCTAATAGGAGCATGGGACTGGGGTTTAGCTCAATTGGTAGAATTCTGTTCTGCACTCTCTGAGGCCCTTGGTTGGATCCCCAGCACTACAAAAATGGGAGAAGACTGTGGCAACTCACTCCTGAAACAATCCCAAAACAATCAGCCGTTGAAAATCCTATAAAGGTTGCTATAAGTAGGACTCGACTCAGTGTCACCTAACAACAACAAGAGAAGCACAATCACTCTTAATTGAGAAGCATTGATCTAAGCAATGATCTTGCTTGGCTCCCACTGCCTGTTTTTATACATACATTTTGTTATAACATAGCACAAATATTCATTTACGTATTGTTCATGGATATTTTGCATCAGAATAGCCAAGTTGAATCTTTGCAACAGAGAGCGTATGGCCCACCAATTTATTTATTTATTTTTGCTTTACTGCGAAGGGCAGAGATTTAACTTCTCATAGCAAATGATTAGAGTTTTGACCCAAAGTAATTATCTGTTTTCTTGGCATCTTGGCATGTGGTTTTTGCTTTAACAGTAAAAGTCAGGAGGCTGTTCTCTTAATACAAACTTCTACTTTGAGAGGTACTGCTATGTAGAAAAATCTTGAAAGACTATCCTTTACCTTACTTTTTATAGACGTTTCTGAGACAGGTGATCCCTTTATTTTTTCCCTTATATTCTGCCCTCAACACTGCTTATCCCAAGATACATTTTTCATTTTGTCTTTTTTTCTCACCCTACACTTGAATACATTTACCTAAAGTCTCAGTACAACATGGGTAACTCTTTCTCATTTGTTCTTAAAGATGATACTCTTTTTATTTAGTGGGTATGATACTAACATTTCAAATTGATTACCACGTGTTGTGAGTTTTGGATTTTTAAAATGAAAACCACAGTATTCTTTTTATATTCATGAAGGTTTTTAACATGTGGAACTAAACTTCTGTATCTTTGGACTTCATCACATACAAGTTCTATTCCTGGAATGGTCCCCAAAAAAGGATATGTCATGGAAAGAATAGTGCTACAGGTAATGGTAGTTCTTACCATGTGGAGGGGTTTAAATTTAAATTTCTCTATAAAAAAATGTGTGCATATACCACAATTAGGGTTGTTACTAAAGATGCCTAATATCGTTTTACTCTCAGAATCTCTTTAAATGTCATAAAACCATTTCTGAGAACAGTAAAGCATGCATTGTACTCATTCTAAGAAATGTAATGTGCTATTGAGATATACCAATCACTTTCAAGAAAAAGACAAGAAATACTAATTGAATACTCAGTATAAATCCACCTTGATTGCTAAAAAAATAAGTTTTCTTCAAGACAAAGAAGCTAATGTGGCACATTTTTGGACTATAATCTGATCAACTTCTGTTAAAATTTTAAGGTGGATTTTCCTTCTCCTGCATTTGATATTATTTATGCAAGTCCTCAAATTGACAGAAACATTATACCACAATACAACTTAGAAACACTGGAGAATGATATAAAAGAGAAACTTCTCAATATTCTTCACAGAGACTCATCACTTGGGTATGCTTCATTTATTCTGTTTACCTAAGAATCTCTTACAGTGTAAAGCTCCAAGTTAGAGGCTTGTATTAAATGCTGTGATTTAGTTAATGATTTATAAGTACTCTTAGTTTTCTAAGCTAAGTTTTGCAAAGTTTTCTTTTTAACCTATTTTAAAATATATAATAAAAGACTGTACAGAGACTGGGGGTGTAGTTCAGTGATAGAGCATTTGCCTAGCTTGATCAAAGTCCTGAGTTTCACCCTCAGCACTGCCCACCCCACAAAAAACCTATTAGACTTCCCTCCCTGGCCCGGTGGGTGGGCAGGCTGCCCTGAAGTGGCGGGGAGGGGAGGGCAGGGCTCGGTCCGCTGACTGGCAGGCTATGATGCTGAACTTGTGTGCGGCCCCCAACTACACATGGAAGAGCATGCAATTGGACCTGGTCCCACAGGACTCGGCTAGATGTCTGAAGTGGGTGGAGAATTATAGGAGAGCAGACTTAGAAGATAAAACACCTGACCAACTAAATAAACATTATCGACTGTGTGCCAAACACTTTGAGACCTCTATGATCTGTAGAACTATACATTTTGCAGAGACATCAGAAAACCAAAGAATGATTGGGTTATTTTATTTCTCAAAATTAATTGAACCAGATATTTGTGAAGTCATTGGGAGAGTCCTTATAGGACAGTTCTTCGAGGAAAGGCAATACCAACAATATTTGATCTTACCAGTCATTTGAACAATCCACATAGTAGACATAGAAAACAAAAGAATTGAGTGAAGATGAAGTCAGGACACTGAAACAGAAAAAAATTGATGAAGCTTCTGAACAGGAACAAAAACATACAGAAACAAACAACAGCAGGGTTTAGAACCCCGGCGCAGAAGGTAACCAGCAGAACAAAGACACTTTAACCCTTGAAGATAAGGAAAACAAAGAATATCTAAAGTCTTTATTTGAAATTTTCATTCTGATGGGAAAACAAAACATACCTCTTGATGGGCAAGAAGCTGATGAAATTCCAGAAGGTCTCTTTGCTCCTGACAACTTTCAAGCACCGCTCAGTGCTGGATAAATTCTGGTGAAGAGATCCTGAGAAAGTGCTTTGAGACCACAACAGTTAACACATTGTTCTGTTCTAAAACACAGTGGAAACAAATGCTAGAGATCTGTGAGAGCTGCATTAGGGAAGAAACCCTCAGGGAAGTGAGAGACTCACACTTCTTTTCCATTATCACTGATGATGCGGTGGACATAGGGGAAGAGCACCTGCCAGTCCTGTAAGGTTTGTTGATGAGTCACATAACTTGAGAGAGGAATTTGTGGGCCTCCTGCCTTATGCAGCTGATGCAGAAATTTTGACAGTGAAATTTCACACTACTATAACTGAGAAGTGAGGACTAAATATGGAGTATTGTTGTGGGCAGGCTTACGTTGTGTCTGGTGGATTTTCTTTCAAAATGAAAGTTGTTGCTTCTAGACTTTTAAAGAAATATCCTTAAGCTATCTGTACACTCTGCTCTTCTTGTGCCTTAAACATGTGGTTGGTGAAATTATTCCCTGTGATGGGGGTATCAGTTGCATTAAGAACAATTGAGGAAGTTTGTTCTTTTTTCCATCGATCACTGAAACTGCTCTTAGAACTTGATAATGTAATTTCTGTTATTTTTTCAGAATAGTGAAGAACAGGGTAAAGTACTGAAGGGAATTTGTCATTCTCAGTGGACAGGCAGGCATGATGCTTTTGAAATTTTAGTGGACCTCCTGCAAGCAATTGTTTTATATTTAAATGATATAAATAGTGACACAAATATTAGGTGGAATAACTGTATAGCTGGTCAAGCATTTGTACTCTCTAGTGCAGTGACAGATTTTGATTTTATTGTTACCATTGTTGTTCTTAAAAAGTCTTACCTTTTACAAGAGCCTTTGGGAAAAATCTCCAGGGACAAACTTCTGATGTGTTCTTTGCAGCCAGTAGCTTAACTGCAGTATTGCATTCACTCAATGAAGTGATGGAAAACATTGAAGTTTATCATCAGTTTTGGTTTGAGGAAGCCACAAATTTAGCAACCAAACTTCATATTCAAATGAAACTCCCTGGAAAATTCCGTGGGGCTCAGCAAGGTAACGTGGAGTCTCAGCTCACCTCTCAGAGTTACTATAAAGAAACCCTAAAGTGTTTCAACAGTAGAGCACATTATTCAGGAACTTAAAGATATAATCTCAGAATAGCACCTCAGAGCTCTTAAATGCTTATCTCTGGTACCCTCCGTCCTGGGGCAGCTCAAATTCAATGTCAGAGGAACACCATGCTGACATGTAGAAAAGTGACATATCCAATCCTGACACGCTCCTGGCAGAGCTTCATTGTTGGAGAATCAAGTGGAAACACACAGGGAAGGATATAGAGCTTCCGTCCACCATTTATGAAGTCATCCACCTGCCTGACATCAAGTTTTTTCCTAATGTGTATGCCTTGCTGAAGGTCCTGTGTATTTTTCCTGTGATGAAGGTCGAGAATGAGTGCTATGAAAATGGGTGAAAGCGTCTCAAAGCATACCTGAGAAATACTTTGACAGACCAAAGGTCAAGTAATTTGGCTTTGCTTAACATAAATTTTGATATAAAACATGATCTAGATATAATGGTGGACACATATATCAAACTCTACACAGCTAAGTCAGAACTTCCTACAGATAATTCACAAACCATTGAAAATATCTAAGAAATGTTTTAAATGGACTTTGTCTTATATTTGATATTTGAAGAAAAGCTGTAGGTATAATAGGTCAGCCACTTAATAATGGAATAGCTTTGCCTATATAGAGGCCTCCGATGGACTATATTAGCCATTGATAATGTGCTTATTTAAATTATCCCCATTTGAATTCTCATGCCTCAAATACCTGTCTGTTCTTCCAGAAGATGGCATTGGAAGTGCCACACTTTACCTCTGAATGATCCGATAGTGGCACTTTGGAATTGTTTTAGTGAAGTCATTTTAGATAAAACATTTCACTGGATCCAGTTGTCAAGTATTTAGTTATCAGATTTTTGAGGAAATGAATTTTGAAGAGATATGGAAGAAAGGAATGCATTTTATAAAATGTTACATTGATCCCATCATTGATTTTTGACTAGTAGGAGTTTTAAGTGTGTTGTTAAAAATCTGTAATGACAGTATTTGGGAGGCAGCAGCAGGAGGGTCGAGTGTTAAGACCAGCCTGGGCTATGTACAGAAAATTAAGGACTGATGATGTAGCTCAGTGGTAAAGTGCTTGCCTAGTAAGTGCAAAGCTGTGGGTTCAGTCCTCAGCACCGGGGGCGGGGGGAGTTCTGTAATGGACAGTTACTAAGAGAATTACCAGAGAATTACCAGAATTACCACCAAACAAAGATTTCAGTGTAGATTTTGTCTTTATCAAATGAACTGAAAGAAACAAGTCACAATTAAAATTTGAATGGAAGCACCTGGCATTGTTGCTCCACATCTGGTTGTTGTGGTTTACATTCCTTCATTGAGCCTACATTTTCATAGCTTTTCAGCAGGTGAATTCTGAACACTTCTGCTTCATGGTCAAGACAGAATCAGAGGCCATCTATACAAACAACTGATTTGTCTGTTTCTTCTGTCTTTTTCCATGATTATATCGACTGCCTCACCTTGATTTCTAAGCAAAACCTACAAAAGTAAATGTTTTGTGGTTTATCTAGAATAATACAGAAAATATTACTGTTATTTTTGGTGAAGAAAATAAATTTTGTATAGTTAAAAAAAACTTATTAGACTATGTAAAAGTTAGGAGTAAGTCACTTTTTAGTGTTAAGTGTAATGATATGTTCATGTGAATGAAATATTTTACTATCTACTCATTTAATTTTGTATATAATGATTGTTTTTGTTTGTTGGGTGCTATTGAGTCAGATCTGACTCATAGTGACCCTATGTACAACAGAACAAAACACTACCCAACACTGTGCCATGCACATGATCTTTTTATGGTAAACCCATTGTTGCAATAGCTGTGTTTCATCTGATTTTGAGTTGTATTGCATCAGCAAAGGGAGGGCCCAGGGCTTTACTCTGTCATTAAGATCAGCACAACTTTGAGGAGATAACTCTTCCCTAGTCATTTCTCAAATGCCTTCCAACTTGGAGGGCTTATTTGATGACACAATATTTTACAGAGCTTCTCTGCTATTCATAGAGTTTTCAATGGCTAATTGTTTCAGGAGGGGCTGGGATTTAGCTCAGTTGGTAGAACACTGCTCTGCAGTCTCTGAGGTCCCAGGTTTGATTCCCACTACCACAAAAATGGGAGAAAAGATGTGGCAATCCACTCCCAAGGCAATCCTGATGGCAACCAGTCATTGAAAACCCTGTGAACGTTGCTATGAGTGGGATACGACTTGACAGCACCTAACAACAACAATTATTTCAGGAGTAGGCTGATGGGTCCTTCTCCCTAGTTTGTCTTAGTCTGGAAGCTCAGCTGAAACCTGTCTACCATGGGTAGGCTTACTGGTATGAGAAATACTCGTGGTGTAGCTTTCAGCATCCTAGCAACACACAAGCACGACGAGCTGACAGACTTGGGGAAATCACGTGTCTCCTTGATTTTTGTCATTTACTATATCTTAGACATTATAGCTATAACCTCCTTCTTAACAACTACAGTTCTCAATTGAATAATTTAAATGTTATGTATGTACATGCAATACATGCATTGAAGTATATTCATTTCATGTGAGTACTGAAAAAGTTCAAATACTGCAAAATGTTCACAGTAAAGTCTTTCTCCTAATTTCCTTTCCCAGAGTCAACCTCCTAAGCTTGTGTGTGCTTCCACAGATAGTCTGTTCACGTAAAAGCACCCATATGGGTGTTTTTAGATTTTGTTTCTTTCATGTTGATGGTGACACTATATACACTATTTTTCTTAATTTCTTCATTTACTATATCTTGGACATTATATATATGTTTGTTGTTGTTAGATGCTGTCAAGTTGGGCCCAACTCATAGTGACCCTATGTACAACAGAATGAAACTCTCCCCAACGCTGTGCCATGCCCAGCACTGTGTCTGTGCTTCTTTGTTATTTAGAGGGTTTCAGTGGCTGATTGTTTTAGGAGTGGGCTGCTAGGTCCTTCGCTCATTTTTTTTGTGGTGCTAGGAATCAAACCCAGGGCCTCAGAGTACAAAGCAGCACTATACCAATTGAGCTAAACCTGAGCCCCCATTTTTTATTTATACACCCCCCCAAAAAAAACCCTCCTTCTTGACAATTACAGTTCTTCACTGCATAATTTACTGAACATAATTTAATGAACATTTCCAATCAGTTTTTTAGCAATCCAAATAAATATAACAGTGATATTACAGTGAGCATTCTTTTCTCCATGAGGAAATATATAAGGATTTTCTCCATAATATGCAACTGGAAGGAAAGTTGCTGGGTTGCAGAATATATACATTGTAACTTTTATAAATTTTGTCAAATTGTTCTCCAAAGGGTTGTGGCTTTAATAGTTCTGTCAATAGTATAATTCTCATTTTTTTGATTCCTCTCCAACACTTTATAGAATAAACCTTTTTTGGAACTCTGATGTATGTAAGGTAATATGTTGTATTAATTTTATTTCATTGATTATTAACAATGGCTAAAAGACATTGTATTTCCTTTCTAAACACTTACTCCTCATACTTTCTCTTTAGTACTGAGTTGTTGATCTTTATCATATTTGTATGAGAAGGTTTTTTTATTGATTAAGGAAATTAATTCATTTATAACTATTTGTAAATGTTTTCCAGTATGTTTGCCTTTTGATCAAATAAAAAGTGGGGCTTCAAACCCAGGAAAACTTGGGTTCAGGTTTGGGTGCAGATTCAATATGTTAAAATTTAGAGTGTTTAGGTTTGGTTTGGGCTTGTGTTTAAATCAGCACTGAGGATTTAGCTTAATGGTAGAGCACTTGTCTAGAATTAGAATCTCCCAAGCTGGACATGGTGATCCATGCCTGTAATCTCAGCATTCAGAAGCAGGAGAGCTATATGTTCAAGGCCAGCCTTGGCTAATATAGAAAGACACATGAAAGGGTTTAAATTTAAATTTCTTTATAAAACATGTATATATGCGCCATGATTTGGATTGTTACTAAAAAAAAAAAAAAAAAAAAAAAAAAAAGAGAGAGTCTCCAGAATAAGCCCCTTTCATTTTGACTATTTGTCAATTCAACTATATAGTTATTTTCTAAAATTTTATAGTAGCATTTGTTTTCGACATGATGTTTGATTTTACTTGTATAAAATGGACAAAATCCTTGCTATCTCTTAGGATGAGATCTGCTTATTCATTGATTTCTCATACCTGGCATCTTATTAGAGCTCAATAAATTTTTATTGTACATAGTTAGCTTTCATTTTCTATGACTAAGGGTCTTTTGTTAAGGCAGAGTGATTTCTTTCCACCTCCAAAATTAGGGTAAATTAGTGATGTTTGCTGTACATTGCGTTTTCTATTCCAAATTAGTATTAATGATTCTACCAAGAAGTGATTGTTCCAAGTGAGTACATCTTTGGTTTTTTAATCATCGCAGCCATAACTGTGTCACCATAATATCACTGAGAGTAATTTCATTCTATCATGTGTGCAGACTTTCTAAAGAAGATAAAGCCTTTTTGTGGGAGAAGCGTTATTATTGCCTCAGACATCCAAATTGTCTTCCTAAAATACTAGCAAGTGCCCCAAACTGGAAATGGGTTAATCTTGCCAAAACTTACTCACTGCTTTACCAGTGGTCTCCATTGTCCCCACTGACAGCATTGGAGCTTCTTGATTCAAAGTAAGTCAAATACATTTACTTACTCTGTTTTATTGTCAGTTTTTTCAGTAAGATATTGCAGGAGTACTCACTTACATTTTAACATGACAGCAGTTTGATACAATATAAATGTGTGAATGTGTATTTCTACAAATAATTTTTTGCATTGAAATACTCAGAAAAGCATTTCATGTCATTTAAAACTAACCTAAATAAAGGATTAGGTTGTAAATTTTGAATGATTTATTATATTTATATGATGTAGGCCAAAATTAGTTTGTATAAACTTAAGATTTCTAAGTACTCCCAAAATTGAGTCTGCACAGTAAGATTTCTCTCTAAAAAAGAACAAACATATTGCTTTAGAATAAAGAACTATTTGAATTTTCTTTGTCAAAAACAAATTGAGATTGTGTTTTCAGGAAATACAGCTTCATTAGAAAGAGATCGTTGTAAAATCTTGATTTTTCTGATATTCTAGATTTGCTGATCAAGAAGTGAGATCCATAGCTGTGTCATGGATTGAAGCCATTAGTGATGATGAGCTAACAGATCTTCTTCCACAGTTTGTGCAAGTGAGCTTTTTTTACTAAGTTACCTCATTCTTTACTCCTCCACCTTGGTTTTCATGAGTAGGGAGCTTGCTGAGGGATCCCCTTTATGTTTTGATTAAGATACCATTGTAGTATGGCAATGTTGAGGAACATTGTATGTGGATATAGTGTGAATTTTTTTTTCATTGTTGTCATCTGCCCCACTTGAATATGGTATATCTGTACCTGAATTTTTAATTCTAAGATTCTTTTAGACTATTAGAATAAATCAGTTTTGAAATTTCCTTTGATTTTTCTTTACTAGCCAATGAAACACAGCTAATGAATATTATTCTTGAATCTTTTTTTGTGCTTGATTTCTTTAATTTGCCCTCCATTAATCTATCTTTCTTCTCTGTCTGTCTATCTATCTACTATATCTATTTGAGACAGGGTCTTATGTATCTCAAGGCTGGCCTTGAACTCTCTTTGTAGCCAATGCTGGCCTCAAACTCGTGTTATTCCTCTGGCCTCAACCTCCTGAGTGCTGGAATGACTATAAGTGTGTGCTTCCACACCTGGCGCATCTGTTTTATTTTTAAAATTTTATTTATTTGCAGTGCTGTGGATTGAACACATAGCCTTTCACATGCTATGCAAGCATTCTGTCACTGAGCTATACAGCAAGCCCTGTATATTTATAAGTATCATCTTTTTACCAATAAGAGTAATACTTGCTTGATATTGTTGTTGTTGTTAGGTGCTGTCGAGTCGGTGTCCGACTCATAGCGGCCCTGTGTACAAAAGGGAAAACACTATGGTCAGTGCTTCTCTGCTATTCAGAGGGTTTTCAATGGATTGATTTTGGGGAGTGGGTTGCCAGGTCCTTCTCCCAAGCCTACGGTATCTCGTGTTTCCAGGCAGTCTCCTATCCAAGTATTAACCAGGCCTGACCCTGCTTGGTTTCCAAGATCTAACAGGATCAAGCGCCACAGTGCTACAGCTGCAGGCTTGCTTTATATAGTTACTATTATAATTTTATCCCAATAGTTTAGTATGGGTTTGACCATTAGTAATTCTTATTTTTTTCTGTATGCAGGCTTTGAAATATGAAGTTTACTTGAATAGTTCATTAGTACGCTTCCTTCTCTCCAGGGCACTGGGAAATATCCAGATAGCACACAGTTTATACTGGTAAGATTTAAATGTTATTAAGTACCTTTTTCCATTGCTAGTATTTGTCGAGATGACATAACTCTGTAACTCTTAGGTAGTGTGCTCAGAGTACTTACTATGGATATCATATATGTTACTGAATTTATTATTTTAAAGAAGCTAAAATTTCATGTCTTCAGAAATAAAACCAAAAATAACAAAGACCTCTATTGGAAAATATTCAGCACATTATAGCTCTATAACTAATGAGTTTTTACTTATATAGCTTAAAATTAATTCCTGGATAGCCAAAATAGAACTTGTTAAGTTAATTTTTTGAGGGAGCATTGTCCTTTTATCAGGAATGGCTGACAAGATATTTTGCTGTATTAGGCTTCTCAAGGATGCCCTGCATGATACACAGTTTGGTACCCGTTATGAACATGTGTTGGGAGCTCTCCTCTCAGTAGGAGGAAAAGGACTACGAGAAGAACTCTCTAAGCAGACAAAACTTGTACAGCTTTTGGGAGGAGTAGCAGAAAAAGTAAGACAGGCTAGTGGATCAGCCAGACAGGTATGTACCCATGAGAGAGAATATAAATGTTTTGATGTAAAAGGATCTTTATGATGTTACAAATTAAGTTGTTACTAATTATCAGTAGACTCCCAATAAAACTCTTCACTGCACCTGTACTGGTTTGAGCAGATAAAATTCAAAGGTTTTTAAAATACTGGGAAAAGATTTTATAACCCAATTCAAATCAGTGGTTTTTAATTCCTATGCTTCTTAATTCCTTTCTGATCAAAATTGTCCTTGGGCAATTTTGAACCCAGGGCCTCATGCATATTAGGCAAGTCAACCACTGAGCCATACTCCAGCACCTTCTATATTTTTAATTTTGAGATAGGGTCTCACTAAGTTGTGTGGGCTGCCTCTGGCTTCAAATCTGATCCTCTTGCCCCAACTGGTTGAGTAGCTGGGATTATAGGTATGCACCATGACACCCTGCAACTTGGAGCTTCTCTTTTCACTATCTTGTTTTTTAACTTTTTTATATTTATGAAAATATCAATTGATGTTTATTTTTTAATCTGGATAATTAAATTTATAGAATAAAAAATGAAGACTTTACTATTTCTAGTTCACTTTGCCAATAGCCCTCAGTATGGGTTGCGACTAAACATCAACAAAACAAAAATCCTTACAACTGGGTCAGTACGCAACTTCACAATAAACGGAGAAAAGATTGAGGTTGTCCAAGATTTTGCTTTGCTTGGCTCTATAATCAACACCCGTGGAAGCAGCAGTCAAGAAATCAAAAAATGCATTGCCCTAGGAAAAGCTGTGGCAAAAGATATCTTTAGAGTATTGAAAAGTAAAGATGTCACATTGAAGACAGGCTTGCCTGACTCATGCCATGGTATTTTCAGTTGCATCATATGGTTGTAAAGCCTGGACAATGAATAAGGGAGACAGGAAAAGAATTGATGCTTTTGAATTACGGTGCTGGAGACAATTATTGAATATACCATGGACTGTCAAAAGAACCAACAGATCTGTCCTAAAAGAAGTGCAACCAGAGTGCTCCTTGGAAGCAAGGATGGCCAGACTGCGTCTTGCATATTTTGGACAGGTAGTCAGGAAAGACCAATCCCTGGAGAAAGACATCATGTTTGGGAGAGTGGCAGGTCAACGAAAAAAAGGAAAACCCTCCACCAGATGGATTGACACAGTGTCTGCAACAATGGGCTTAAACATAAATAAGATCATGTGTCTGGCAGAGAATCGGGAAGTGTTTTGATTGCTGTACATAGGGTTTCTATGCCTAACAACAAGAAGTATCTATTGTTCCTAGTTTGCTGCTTGTCCTTCCTGATCATTTTATGTATATGTGTGTATATATATATACACACACATATATATATACACACACACATATACACACACACACACACTTTGGGAATTTGTTTTTAGTTTTACCCAAACAGCATTGTGTTACACACGCATAGACACACACACACACACACACACACACACACACACACACACATTCTTGTTGATGTAAAATTAATATAACATAAAACTTACATTTTAGCCATTTTAAAGCGTATAATTTAGTAACTTTTAATACATTCAGAATATTGTACTAGCACCATTGCTATCTAATTCCAGGTGTTTATTTCTTGGTTCTGAGTATTGAACCCATGACTTCACATGTGCTATATGAATTTTTTACCACTGAGCTATTCTCTTAGTCCTTGAGGATATTTTTTTTCCACACCAAGAGAAAAACATCTACCAGTAGCCATTCACTATCCCTTTGCCTTCATCCCAACACCTGGTAATCTGCTCTCTGCCTATGTAATTTGCCTATTCTAGACACTTTGGATAAATTGCATCATATGTATGTGCTCTTTGTGTCTGGTTTCTTTCACTTAGCACATTTTCAGAATTCATTTGTATTCTAGCATGCTTAAGTGTAACTTCATGCTTTTTTGTGCCTGAGCAATATTCTATACTATATTTATTTATGGCTTGCTTCTGCTTTTGGCTGTTGTGAGTAATGCTGATATGAATATGTGTGTATAAGTTTTTGTTTGAATACCTGTTTTCATTTTACCTAAGAATGGAATCTCTGAGTCATACAATAATTCTGTGCTTGACTTTTTTGAGAAACCACTGTGTGGCAGTATATCATTTTATATTCCTGCCAACAATATAGAAGAGTTCTGACTTCCCTACATTTTTACTCACATTTGTTGTTGAGTTTTTGGTTTAGAAAAAGACACATTTTTTTAAATTACAGCCATTCTAGTACTTGTACAATAGTATCTCATTGTTTCCAATTTGCATTTACCTAATAACATGATATTGGACATATTTTCATGTGTTAGGCCATTTTATATCCTCGTTGCGAAAGTGAAAGTCCTTTGCTTGTTTTTATTTTTATTTAATTAATTTATTTTGCAGTACCTGGAGAGTTGAACCCACGGCCTTGCACACCCATTGCAAGTGCTCTACCACTGAGTTGTTCCAATAGCTCCTTTTTAATTTTTTTATTTTAACTCAGAATCTTGCTAAGTTATACAGGCTGGCTCTCGGCTCAAATTTGTGATCCTTCTGCCCCAGCCTCCTGAGTTGCTGGGCTTACAGGGATGTGCCACTGGGCTCACTTTGAGTCAGTTTTTGTATATGGTATGAGGTAGAGTTCCAATGTCATTCTTCTGCATGTGGCTATCCAATTGTCTCAGCACCATGTGTTAAAGAGATTCTTCTTTTCTAAGCCAGGCATGGTGGCACGTGTCTGTAATCTCAGGACTTGGGAAGCTAAAGCAGTAGAATCATGAGTTCCAGGCCAGCCTGGGCTACGTAGTAAGATACTGTCTCAAAAAACAACCAAAAAACAACAAAAAGAAAAAAGAAAAAGAACGAGAGAGGGGGAGATTGATTCTTCTTTCCTGTTGAATGGTTTTCTTACCCTTCTCGAAAATTAGCTGACTATATGTGTGTGCGTGCGTGTGTGTGTGTGAATATGGGTTTATTTCTGGACTTTCAATTCAGTTCTGTTCATCTGTATGTCTATCCTTATACCATACTGGGCTTTTGTTGTTTTTTCCTTTTTTTTTTTTTTTTTTTTTGATGGTGCATCTAGTCTAGGGTCTCAAATATTGCTAGGCAAGTGCTTTACCACTAGGCTACATCTTTACACCTATACCATACTGTTTTGCTTGCCATAGTAAGTTTTGAAATTGGGGCAGTGTAAGTCCTCCAACTTCATTCTGTTTCCAGATTGTTTTGGCTATTCACAGTCTCTTGCAATTCCATATGACATTTAGTGTCATTTTGTTGTTGTTATTAGGTGACATCGAGTTGAGTCTGACTCATAGTGACTCTGTGTACAACAGAGTGAAACACTTTCTGACACTGTGCCATGCCCGGCACTATTGTCAGTGCCTCTCTGCTATTCATAACTTTTTTGGAAGTGGATTGCCAGGTCCTTCTCCCTAGCTTGCAGCACCTGGTATTCCCAGGTGGTCTCCCATCCAAGGATTAACCAGGCGGACCCTGCTTAGCTTCTGAGATCAGGTGGGATTAGATGCCAGGGTCCTATGGCTGCAGACTGTCATTTTGTACATTTCTGAGAAAAGGCAATAGTAATGCCCTTTTTTTTTTGTGGTACTAGGGGTTGAACCCAGGACCTCACACTTGCATGCTTTGCAAGTGCTGTACCACTGAGCTACACCCTCAGCTCTTTTTTTTTTTTTTTTTTACTTTTTTGAGGCAGGGTCTCACTAAGTTACGTAGACTGCCTCTGGTCTTTAACTTGCGATCCTCCTGCCTCTGCCTTCCGAGCCACTGGGATTATAGGCTACAAGCATACGCCACCTCGCCTGGCTAGTAATGCCTTTTTGAAAATTTTATTTATTTATTTATTTATTTATTCATTTATTTATTTATTGTGGTACTGGGGGTTGAACCCAGGGCCTCGATCCTGCATGCTCTGCCAGTGCTGGACCACTGAGCTGCAACCCAAGCCCTTTTTTTTTTAATATTTTGAGACAAGGTCTCTTTAAGTTACGCAGACTGCCTCTGGTCTTGAACTTGTGATCCTCCTGCCTCTGCCTCCCGAGCCGCTGGGATTGCAGGCGTGTGCCACCACGCCCGGCTAAAAATTTATTAATTTTTTTAGACAGGATCTCTTATGTAGTTCGGGCTGGCCTCAAGCTCACAATTAATCCTCCTGTCTCATGCCTGGGTTAGGCAATTGACATTTTGATAAGGATTTTGTTGACTTTGTAGATCAATTTGAGAAATAATATAATTTTAATAATGTCATATCTTTCAATTCATGAACACAAAGTATCTTTCCATTTATTTAGATCTTAAATTCCATCAGTAATTATATCTGGTTTTGATATTACAAGGTATCATAGCATAAATTATGAGCAAATATGCGTATGTAGTTTGTTTATACGTTTTTCCTGTCCCATACAATGCTGCAGCAAACATCATAATTTTTACTTCTTTCTTAGTATTTCATTTTTATTTTTTTAGAGGCAGGAGTCTTGCTATGTTACTTAGGCTGGTCTCAAACTCCTGGCCTCTCAAGCAATCCTACCTCAGCCTCTCTCATGTATCTGGGACTACAGGTGCATTCCACCACACCAAGCTTGCTAGTATTTCTTTACTTTCCTACAGGCAAAATAGCTGAATCAAAGGCTGTGCACATTTTTAGTAATAATAGCTTCTGGTAGGCTGTTTCCTACCGCTGGATATTGTCTTAAATTTTCATCTGATAGATAAAAAATTGCATCTCATTTTTGTTTTAACTTTTTTTTCTTTATTAGGGAGCTTTAACATTTTCGTATTTGTTGGTTGCCTATATGTACTTTTCCCATGGATGTTTACAGCCTTTGCCTATTCTAATTTTATTTTTACAGTGAAAGTTCATTTCTTTAACAATTTCCTGTGAGCATTTGACAATTGGGCATTTTATAAATTGTATCCACAGCATCATTTGTTGTCTTAAAAATAGATTTTCATTTTCATTATGTACTTAACAGTAATAATCTCTTCCATAGGTTGTCCTCCAAAGGAGTATGGAGCGAGTACAGTCCTTTTTTCTGAGAAATAAATGCCGTCTCCCTCTCAAACCAAGTCTAGTGGCAAAAGAATTAAATATTAAGGTGACACAATACTTACAAGTTCATAGTAAATTTCAGAATAATGCATAGGAAGAAAACAAATGCTTATGACAAATGAGATAAGACCTGCATAGTTTAGTTATAAGTATTTATGAAAAGATGTGTGTTTGTCATTGAGATCCATATCATCTCAGCATATTTTTACTTGATCACTATTCTTGAAAAACAAACAGTATAAAATTATATACTACTTGGTATTTTATTATTTCTCTTAAATTGGTCTTAGGGTCAACATTTTTAGTCAGTTTCATTTTAAAATAAGATTTGGGTCAGTGGTGTAACTATGGTAGAGTACTTTCCTGGCATGTGCAAGGGCCTGGATTCCAGCCCCAGCATAAATAAATAAATAGGTAAAATAAATAAGATTTTATCTTTGCTAATGAAATTATTAAAGTTTTTGTCAGTATTTCATTCCATGGATAATTAATTATAAAAGTACCGTATATAGAGGAAGTAGACATGTCATCCTAAGTCAGGATAAATATTAGAAAACTGTTCTATCAAGGGATTAAGGCACTTATAAAGGTCTAACTTTAACAGCTTTTTGTCTCAGGTTTTAAAGTTCTTGTTACTTTGTATTAAGAGAGAGGATACTCATTTTTTACTCATGTACATTATGTTTAAATTTCAAAAAGTATTTTTATACACCTATTATCTGTCAGGGGCTGGCATTTAGCTCAGTTGGTAGAGCGCCGCTTTGCAGTCTCTCAGGTCCCAGAATTCTATTCCCAGCACTGCACAAATGGGAGAAGGACCTGGCAATCCACTCCCAAGGCAATCCCAAAACAATCAGCCATTGAAAACCCTATAAGGGTCGCTATGAGTCAGATACGACTCGATGGCACCTAACAACAACAACATTATCTGTCAGATCATCTAAAAATTATTTCCTTTGTGTTATTTCATTTGTCATAATTCAAAGGAACAAGTGAAAGGAGAAAATGCCTAGGATAAAAAAAAATGTTAAATTTACTTTTATTCCAGTGTTATTTTTCTAATGCTTAAATGTTATGTTTTCAGTCATGTTCTTTCTTCAGTTCTAATGCTGTGCCACTAAAAGTCACAATGGTGAATGCTGATCCTCTGGGGGAAGAAATTAATGTCATGTTTAAGGTGAGCAAAATAAGGTTACTTTTTTTGTTATTGTCTTTTTTATTGAGATGAGATCTCACTATGTTGATGGCACTGGTCTCAAACTCCTGGGCTTATGCAGTCCTCCTACTTCAGCCTTCCAAGTAGGTAGGACTATAGGTGTTTAGTACGACGTCCAGTGAAGGTTACTTTTAAAAAGGTGGCATTTTAAAAACTTTTTATCAAACTCCTTTTCCAAAATTACAAGGTAATTTTGTTTAATATTTAAATGGAATAGTTATGTGAAAATTATCATTAACATAAAGTGTTCCCGAACAGATTTGGGAACAAACGAACAGTGGAATTCTGGCTAGCACTGCTCCATTTGGCTACACTGAGCACATCACAACTCCGGGCAGTGACTTTATGCAGACTGTGTTGTAAATGACATCACATAGATTTGTGCAGTGCAAAACCATAAACAGTTGTTGTTGTTGCTGTTGTTTTCGGAAACATACAAAGTTCTCTGTGGGGAGCAGCAGGATTGGAGTACAACAGAGTAATCTACTGTATCAAAATTCTGTGTGTTGTGATCATAATTTGTATATAATTTTGAAGAAAGAATAAAGAATTTTAGTTAATTCAATATGTTGGATAAGTGGAGATTCATGAAGATAACTTCTGTTAAACCTCCTATGATATATTCAGCAGTATCTCATATATTCAAGTCTGGTTTGGGCCTCTATTATGTTGTTTTACTGATATAGATGATGCCTTTTCCTAAAATACTACCATATATTTTAATTGTAGAAATTCTATGTGTTAATATTTGTTAAGAAAAGTTCCTTTTTCATAATTTTCTTGGCTAGTCTCAAATATGTGTTCATCATTATGTGTTTTAAGATTATTTTACCCAGTTAAAAAATGAAAACTAAAACGTGTTGAAGTTCCAGTTAGACTGAATTCATTTTGAAAGGGCTAATATTTTTATGTAATCTTTTATTTTGAGATAATTATAGATCTGTAGACAGTTATAAGAAATTATACAGAAGAGCCAGGTGCAGTCATGGCACACCTTTATAATACCAGCATTCGGGAGGTTGAGGCAAGAGGATCATGAATTTGAGGTCGGCTTGGGCTACATAGTGAGACCTTGACTAAAAAGTTATATGGACAGAGATCCTGTGCCTTTAGCCAGTTATTCCAATGGCAATGTCTTGTATAGCTTTGTGCAATATCACAATTGGTCAAGATACAGATCATCATAAAGATCTCCATATTGCCCTTTCTTAATGGAAGGCAATTCACATACCCTAAAACTCAACCTTTTAAAATGATCTATTTAGGGAGGTGTAGCTCAGTGGTAGAGTACTTGCCTAGTGTGCACGAGGCCCTGGGCTTGATCATAATAACTGCAAAATAAATAAATAAATAAACAGATAACTAAATGTATGCTCAGGAAACTGAGACATGAAGAGGTTGTTGTTGTTGTTGTTAGGTGCTATCAAGTCGGTATCTGACTCACAGTGACCCTACGTACGACAGGGGAAACACTATTGTCAGTGCTTCTCTGCTATTCATAGGGTTTTCAATGACAGACTGATTTTTGGGAGTGTGTTCCCGGGACCTTCTCCCAAACCTACAGCACCTGGTTTTCCCAGGTGGTTTCCCATTCAAGTACTAACCAGGACCGACCCTGTTTAGCTTCTGAGATCGGATGTGATCGGATGCCACAGGGCTACGGCCACAGACAGAAGAGTTTAGTTAGCTTTATCTGGAATGCTGAAGAAAAATAAAAAGGCAGTTCTGTTTTTCTCACTCTGCGTTTTACTGTTCCCTTCCCAGGCTCCCCAGATTTTATAGTATATAATCTATTAAGTCTTGGAAAAGTGCAGGTTTCATTTTATTTCCTTAATTTTAAGGTTGGTGAAGATCTTCGGCAAGATATGTTAGCTTTACAGATGATAAAGATTATGGATAAAATCTGGCTTAAAGAAGGACTAGACCTGAGGATGGTAATTTTTAAATGTCTCTCAACTGGCAGAGATCGAGGTAGGTCTGCTATTTGTGTCTTGTTTTTGTTCTGTGAATTTAGCTCAAAATACATACCCTAAGAGTCCTGATGCAGATATATTGTGGTCTCAGATATTTCTTATTTTAATCTAGTGTTTATCTTGTTTATTTGTTTTTACTTTCGATACTGGCAGGGTTCATCCCTATCACTGGGCCATGCCATAACCCTTATTTTGCTTTTTATTTGGAGATAGGGCCTCACTAAGTTACACAGGCTATCTCTGGCCTTGAACTTGGAGTCCTCCTGCCTCTGTCTCCCATGTCTCTGGGATTACAGGTGTGAAACACCACACCTGGCTTATTAAAAAACAAAACAAAACAAACACACACAAAAAAACGCTCAGTGAGTAGCCCTAATAAATGCTTTGTAGTAACTAGAGTTATCTGTTAATTGACCCAGTAAGGACTTTATGGGCTTTTGTTTTGAACCAAAAATAAGGCCATTTGTAAATTAAACTAACTTTGATTTTATTTCCACAGAACAAAATAGTGATTGTGAAGTATTTTTCCCACTAAGAACAGATTTTTATCTTACTATTTATTAAGTTTTTCAAATAATGAATATTAAACAACCCAGTATTTCCAAAACCAGATAAAAACACAAAAAAGAAAACTGTAGGCCAGTTTCTCTGATGAACATAGATGCAAAAGTCTTCAATAAAATACCTGCAAACTGAATATAACAACACATAAAAAAGATCATACATCACTGTTAGGTAGGATTTATACCACAGATGCAAGGCTGGTTCAACATATGCAAATCAATGAATGTAATACAATACATCAACAGACTTAGAGACAGAAATCACAAGATCATCTCAATAAATACAGAAAAAGCCTTTGACAAAGTTCAATATCACTTTATGATAAAAGTCCTATAGCAATTGGGTATAGAAGGAACATACATCA
>VMDO01009759.1:22157-53229 GCA_007922755.1 Pedetes capensis
GGTCTCCCATCCAGGTATTCACCAGGCCTGACCCTGCTTAGCTTCCGAAATCTGACAGGATCGGATGCCACAGGGCTATGGCTGCAGACTTAACGTAATTAGTGAGAGGTTTAAAACATACCGTAGGTACTAAAACATCCAGCCCTTACTTCAACCTATCAACAGTTGATAACTTAACTTTCCAGAGTCTGCAAACAGACCACTGTGGCGTCCGATTCTGCCCAGGGTTGGGCCTGGTTAGTACTTGGATGGGAAACCGCCTGGGAGCACCAGGTGCTATTGGCTTGGGAGAAGGACCCGGCAACCCTCCCCCCCCAAAAAAAAAAATAAATAAATAAACCCCCACAAAACCACCAATCAGCCATTGAAAACCCTATGAATAGCAGAGAAGCACTAACAATAGTGTTTCGCTTGTTGTATGTAGGGTAGCTATGAGTCGGACACCAACTCCACTACACCTAACAACTTTCCAGAACATTAGGAACTTCAACCAAATTTCATCATGGGTTTTTTCTTTGCTTTCGTGGGTGTGGGGGGATGGTACTTGGGGGTTGAATCCAGGGCTTCACACATATTTTGCAAGTGCTCTGCTACTGAGATGCACCACCAACGCATTTGTGTGTATTTACCCCCCTTGGGAGGAGGGTGTCAGTGGCTCACTAGATTATGCTGGCTGCCCTTATCCTGGAACTCGAGATCCTCCTGTCTCTGCCTCCGGAATCGCTGGGATTACTGGCGTGCACCACTGTGCCAGGCAATCTGTTTTTTTCTTAGCAAAATGGTATTCGTATCACTAACCAAATTTACATTTTTAGCACAGATATGAGATAGGTAACTCAAACTTGACTCCAGTTCTTGATCCCTGTCCCTAGCTATTACTCCAGACTCCTTTGTTTTAATTAAACACTACTCCATTTGTCCGAAATACAAATGCAAGAGTCTGTTTTTCCTCTTACTTTATTAAGAGTCATAGCACATCGCACCACAAAAATACATCATGAATACATATACTTTGCTCCAATTCCACTGGTACCCTCAATCCAAGCCCCATCATCTCATCTGAGCAACTAAGTGGTAGCCCGCTGTTTACACTTTTACCCCACTCTAAATACAATGTGGGAGAAGGACACTGCAACCCACTTCCAAAAAACAATCAGCCATTGAAAACCCTATGAATAGCAGAGAAGCACCACAACAGGGTTTCCTCTGTTGTACATAGTGTCGCTATAAGTCTGACACCAACTCCACAGCACCTAACAACAACAACAAATACAATGCAGTCAGTGATCTTTTAACCTGTAAATCAGATAATGTGTTACTCCCGTGTGGATGCTTCCTTTTCCAACGTATTTAAAATAAAATCCAAACCCTGGCTTCCTGGCATGCCAATCTGCACTAGTCCTAAACACTCCAGCCACTTAACTCCCTTCTGACTCTTCACAATAACAATGTCTTCTCTTCCTGCCTGGAGCCTTTCCTCTTGCTGTTGCCACTACCTAAAGTGCTCTTCCCTAAGATCTGTTCAGGTCTGGCTTTCAGATTCTGCCCTCCATATCATTTCATGTAGCCTTCTCCAAAAAGAACCATCCAAACTGGTCCTTCTTCCCAACACAAGCTACCACTGATCATCATTCTAACACATGAATCTCTGCCACCATCCTTACCAGTTGCTTGATTGTCTGTCTGCCTCCAACAAAATTTTAACTCTGAGGGTATTATTTATTGCTTCTACCTCCAGCATGTAGAACAGTGCCTGGCAGAAAGTTAGGTACTAAGTATTATTTGAAAGAGGGAACCTAAGTCATCTTTTTCTCCTTTGATAACACATAGATCGGGCTGGGATTTAGCTCAGTTGGTAGAGCACTGCGCTGCAGTCTCTGAGGTCCCGAGTTCAATTCCCAGCACCGCAAAAATGGGAGAAGGACCTGGCAATCCACTCCCAATGCAATCCTGAAACACTCAGCCATTGAAAACCCTATGAGGGTCACTATGAGTCGGATACCGACTCGACGGCACCTAACAACAACACGTAGATCACAGACCTTATTTTAGGAGACAGAAGATAATGAGAAGAGTAAAGATTTAGGAGTCTAGACCTAGATTTATGGTGTGTGATTTGGGTCAAGTTAATTCCTTAGTTACCCATATCCATTTTGTTTTGTTTATTTTTGTTTTGGTGGTGCTGGGGATAGAAGCCAGGTTCTTGCCTGTGCTAAGCACATGCTGTACCACTGAGTTAGACTCCAGCCTCACACATGGGCCTTTTAAACCCACAAGCATTGCTGAGCAAGGATGATTTCCCCTCAGCCCCCTGACATAGCTTTAGTTAACTGTCTTAACAGTAGACAGAATGAGGAATGTCTGATATAACTGACATAAATACTGCATTGTTTTGAGACTACCACTCCACTGTGGCTCCCTCTACCTCTCCAAAAAATCAGTTGTTGAAAGACCATATAACTTTTCTAATAAGGATATAGGGCTCTTCATTCAAATATTCATAGAACTGGAAGTATTACTACTATGAGGTTTGTTGTGTTTTGCATCGTCAGGTCTTACTCATAGCAACCCTATGTAAAACAAAACAAAACATTACCTGACATTGTTCCAAGCACATGATCTTTTCTATATTTAAGCCCATTGTTGCAGACACTGTGTCAACCCATCTAATTGAGGTGCTTCCTTTTTTCATCTTTAAACCCTCCACTTTTTTTTTCCTTTATTTTTTCTGAGGCAAGGTTGCCTAGGCTGGTATTGAACTCCGAGAGTCAAATGATCTTCCTGCCTCAGCCTCTTGAGAGCATGAGACTAGTGGCACATGCCACTGCATCCAGGCTTCCACTAGTTTTTAATTCACCTTATCTGGCAATGTCTATATATTCAGAAATATCAATGATAAAATAAAATGTAGGTATGTACTGAATTTTAATCAAATGGTATTTACCTTCTACTAAGCCATGCTCCATTACCTTTATATATGGCATGACTTAACACATTTCAGAGGATCAATGATCAAATATTTTCTAAAAACTGCTTGCAGAGGTGGCTCTTTTCTTTTCATTCTTGGTGCTAGGGATTGAACCCAGTGCCTTCCACATGCTAGACAAGTGCTCTTCCATTGAGCTGCAACCCCTGCTCTGTCCTCTCACATAGGGTCTTGATATGTAGCCCAGGCTGGCCTCAACTTCGGGATCCTTCTTTTTCCACCTCCTGAGTTCTACATAACAGGTGTGTACCACCACACCTGGCTAGTTTTAACTCCTATGTTTGAGTCTTTGATCCATTTGAGTTAATTTCTGTATGTGGTAAGAGTACTGCCTCATTAGTTTACATGTGGTTATCTACTTATCACAGAAACATTTGTTGAAAAAAACATTTCTTACTGCACTGAATGATTTTTGCAGTGTATGTGTCTTTCTTGGATCATGATTCAAACAAAACAACCAAATAATTGTTCTTGAAATGAAGAATACAACAAATAAAACTTAAAATTTACTGGATAGGTTAAACAGCTGCAGAGGAAAGCAGTGAATTGGAAAGACAGAGTAGGTTATTGAGAATGTAGCATAGGGATTAGGGCAGGGAGAGGGAAAGAGAATGGAAGGAGGAAGAAGGAAAATGTAGGAAGGAAGGAAAAGGAGGGAAGGGAGAGGAAAGACAGATGACATGGAAGAGAGCAGGAAGGTCTATCATACATTTATCAGAGTTTCAAAAGCAAAGCGGTGGTGCACACCTGTAATCCCATGGGCTCAGGAGGCGAAGGCAGGAGGATCGCAAGTTAGAGATCAGAGGCAGTCTGCATAATTTAGCGAGACCCTGTCTCAAAAAAACAAAACAAAATGAAAAAAACAAAAACAAAAACAAAAAAGGGCTGGGGGCACTGCTCAGTGACCCAGCACTTGCAAAGCATGCAGGTGCAAGTGAGGCCCTGGGTTCAACACCCAGTACGGCAAAAAAAAAAAAAAAAAAAAAAAAAAAGCAAAGGAGAATATGACAGATAAAATATTTGAAAAGATAATGGCTACCAGGTATTGAGAGCTGAAGAAAGTTACTGACCACAGACTTAAGAATTCCAAACAGAAGGTGGGCACAGTGGCCCACACCTTTAATCCCAGCAACTCAGGAAATGGAAGCAGGAGGATCACAAGTTTGAGGCCCAAGCCAGCCTGCATAACTTGTTGCATCACTGCCTGAAAATACAAAGTGAAAAATGGGTTGGAGGTGTGGCTCAGTGGTTGAGCAGTTGCAAAAAGCATGCGTGAGGCCCTGGGATCAACTCCCCAGTAATGTTAAAAAAAAAAAAAAAAGAAAAAAAAATCCTAAACAGAGGAAATAAAAATGATATCTTCCTCTGGGCACATTCTTACCTCTGAGCTAGTAACTGTTGAAGCTGCATGACAGATTCATCCATATTATTAATTATTTTTGTAAATGTTTAAAATTTGCATAATAACCAAGTATGGTGGTGTTCTCCTGTAATCACAGTACTCAGGAGGCTGAGGCTGAGGCAGAGGGATCAGTGCAAGTTCAAGGCCTGCCTGGTCTACATAGTGAGTGCCAAGCCAGTCAGAACTACATAGCAAGAACTTGTCTCAAAAAAATTCAAAATAAAAAATAAAAATAAATATAATAAAATTTGCATAATAAACTTTTTCAAAAGTAAAGGTGAAATAAAGGTCCCTTTTTTTCCTGACAGAAACTGATTTGGGCATCACAAGAACTGCCTCTAATTGCTCTTTCAGGGTCTCTGTGCTCTTTTACATGTTATCTTTAAGTCAAAGTGGTAGCAATCCAGACTTTCAAAGAATTATACTCAGAGGTCAGATTCTCTTTTAAAATAGACATTTTAGTAGAAACTGACAGGCCAGTTCTGAAATTCAGCATTATGGTACTTAATTATCTTCTGGGTGAGATGCAAAGAACAGCAACAGTGAGCTCATATGGAAGTCTGAAACCAAAATGTTAGGTCAACAAAGGAAGAAATAACAGAAGAATTCCTTTATTCCAGAAATATTTTAATTGTAGTATAGTTATAAAGTCACATTCAAGCCACTGAATATATTCAAAGTATTAATAAAAATATTATACATCTTTATTCACTATCTTAATATAATTAAAGTATTTGGTTCTTATTGATCAGACTAGTTATATTCATTCCTATTTGCACTGCTAGTGTAAGTAAATCTACAGATTATGATAGTGGGGCTTTCAGTATTTTTTGATTTGAGGTTTACCAAAAGTGAATGTTTTCTTTTTTAAATGCCACAATACTTGAGACTACAAAGAAGAATTAAACAATTTAAGGCAAGATTCTGAAACTTTTATACAACTTTAATTTGAAAAAGGGAGTACTTTATCAAAGATCATACATGCTTTAACAGTTAGGTAATTACAGATTCATAAAGGGAGTAATAAAAACATCAGTGCCAGTTCTTCATTGGGTTCCTCAGTAGAGAAAAAAATAGGTTCTTGACATGAACCATTATCTTCAAATTCCAAAACACTGACAGGAGGAAAGAATTCTTCTGGCACTTACATGTAGGAGAATTATTTTTAATCAATAATGGCAGGTATAAAATATTGTGATTATACATAAAAAGTTACTGTCTTTGCCAGTTTGTTTAGACTTGTGTTTTTCAGATTTACCTTAAGGTAAGCTTTTTTAAAAAGAAGTTTAAAAATCCAAATAATCCAGAATCGATTGATAGTGGTAGTAGTGCAAAGAAGCTACCCTCTCCCCCGCCCTCGTTTTTTGGTATGGGCTAAAGATTAGCATTTTGCAAAGAAATAACTTATATTAAAATATATGTGTTTTAATGACCAAACAAGGCACAAAATGAATTAAATTAAGATAAAACATTACCTCTTGTTCTGAACTCTTGTTAACTGTACAGTATTAATCATAATATACACTTTTAGATATGAATTCAGATTTGTCCTTGAAAAGTGACATCACATTTTCTAGCTCTGTTATTTGTGCTAAAAGACACTGCCATAACAGACTGCAAAAAAGCAGTCCACGTTGACTACAGTTAGCAATGACCTTTTACAAAGACAGTATTTTTTTTTCCAACAGTGGCTAGGTGATGACTCATGGAATGGAATTAGTTCTTAAAAGCTTAGTGAAAGTTTCTAATGCTACTTTACAGTTGCAAAGCTAATTACACACTTTAAGGAAATGTTAACTGTGGAAGAAGCAAACACTGGTGCTTTGCTCTGCACTTCAATTAACTTATTAAGTAGACAACACATTTCAATATAAAAAAGACATTCATATATCATACTCATGAGTTTTCCTACAAATGGACCATTAGTGTTAGGCACCAAAAATTTCAAGTTTGTTTTGTTTTGTTTTGTTTAAACCTATTCCACTGATATATCCTAAACTTGTATTTCTGTCTTGCAATTATCATTTATTGTTAAACATTTCCACAGTTCATAAAAAAATTCTGTTCTGAGCAACTGAATGGGAGATTGTCCTTTCAGAACTCTTTATTAAATATTTTGTCAGTTTCCCATAACCAGCAGATCACTACATCTCTATTACCATTTTTAAAGTCTTTGAATTTCTATTCTAACCATGACATTTATTATATATACACATTTACCTAGACAAAATTATTTCTGAAGTTGAATCAGCAACTAATAAAAATACATTTTTAATTAATAGTTATTGCATAATTATTTCAAGCCTCACCCTCATGACTCTGAATCTCATTGTATTATGGAAAACAATTCTTTTTTTATGAATGTACAATGTTTACAAATGTAAGACAGTTTATGAGACAACTTGCATAAAAGTCTATGAAAATTCAGTCTGGACCCTAAAATTCTTGTCCTGGGCCTTCTGTGAAGATTCTGTCCTACTCATGGAGTTCTTATAGCAAGCAAGAATGGGCACAGGGGTGAACAATTTTCACATATTTAATGAGGGAGTAAAGTACAGACACAAGGAAGTGAAATTACCCAACTTCAATCACTAGGAATTCAGACCATTTGGAATTTATACCACTGGGAATAAATGTAGATTACCATGGAATGATAGAATTTAGAATACAATTACACCAATGAATCTCATTCAGTTACTGAGCAAGAAAATTAATGGGTTGACAGTTAAAATAACTAAGTCACATATAAGAAGTAGAGAAAATGATCTTTTTTGTGGGAAAAACATTTACCAATTTTTAATAAATTTTTTTGTCCTAAGTAAGCTGAAGGTGAATGAAAACTTAATTATTTATCAATTCAAGAAAAAAAAATCAGAAATGAAGTGCCTGGGAAGCATATAAAGTTGAGTAAGGCACCATTATTTACAGCTTCAGTGATTGGCACTTATTCTGTAAAAGGCTTTAACAATGAATAAAAAAAGGTATTATTTTCTCCTACTTCTATAAACTACTTAGTAGTTCTTAACATAGCTATCTACTACTTGTGCTTTGCTTTTCAGCTCTGGGAATAGCAGCTGTATTTTATGGTAACATTCTGCATCTTTCCTTTGGTGTTTGTGAACATACACAGTGGTAAAGGCTGTAAAAGGTGCATAACCAGAAAAGAAATATGCCATCTGTATAGGGAACATTGCAAATAGGTGGCCAAAGTGATACAGTACTATCTCAAAGTCTTTTTCAGGGCTTATTGTATGTTAAATTTAGGATTAAAATCTTGAATATGAATACTTTAAAACAGCAACGGCTTCCCAAATTTTATAAAAGTTTGTTATGTGACTGTTGGTCCAACAGATGTGTATACATCTGTTATACAGTAAGTATACAGTATACAGTAAGTATATTTAACTTTACAATTTCTGCCCAAGTATAAAAATATTATACAAAGTTCAAAGTGTGTGTGTGTGTGTGTGTGTGTGTGTGTGTGTGTGTGCGCGCGCATGTGTGCACATTTATAACTTCTTGCTTCCACAGGTTCACAGGTAAGTTGCTGCAGTCAGCTGATACCACTTAACTGTCTCTCTGCTCAAGTTGAAATCTTTCAAAGGCAGAGTTATTCCACCCAAGAAAAAATTCTCCCGCAGAGATTCTGCACTGAGTACACTTAGTTGAAGTTCTCTCTGTCTCAGGGTTTCTTTGCTATATCCACTGTACACAAGCTACAGCAAAGGAAAAAATAAACAGTAAATTACAAATTTAAAGTTCCATTTGGCTTCTTGAATATTTTCAATGAAACGTAAGATTATCAAACTGTAATATAATGAATGACATTGATTATAAAGATAGGGTCTGTCTCAATACTCAATACTCAATTCAGAAGCACATTTTGTATTTCAGGAGTCTTAGATTATATTATCATACCTGTCAATGTTTAACAGAGATGTACAAAGCAGGATCAATCATGGCTAAAGAACTTGAAATACAGTTTTTCTGAGATGGCAGTAAAGGGGAAGGGAAGAGAAATTACATGCCAGATACCTTAAGATGATCTAATAGCTGGGAAAAGAGAGGATGACAAGAAGCAAGTTGGGACAGCATAATTATTATTTTATAAAAATGGGGATTAAACTTTCATTGTCTATTTCCATTAGATTTTATGTATCTCGAAGTAATAATTACTCAGAATTTAATACAAACTCATAGTAAAAATGCAGTTTGCAGCAAACCTAGAGTACTGCAAAGCTATCGTGTTTCGAATTCTCATCATAACACTTAGAATTTTATTTTTCCAGAAAGTCTCAAGTTCTGAGAAACATTTCCTTAACTAGTCCTTCTGTTTGGTTAAAATAACTAAACACCAACCACAACAACAAACAAAAACTGAACACATTTCATTTTCTTGACAGCATAACACCAACTAAGAAAAAACAACAAAACCCACTATGATTTTACCAGAATTATTCCAGTTGGTCTTTGCCAAGCAGTATGTATACACTTTCAAAGAGGCAAAAGGATATTCTATAGGTTTGTGGGCTTTTTTGAGACAGGGTCTCGCTCTATAGCCCAGGCTGGCCTTGAACTCACGATCCCCCTACCTCAGCCTCATGAGTGGCGGGATTATAGGTGTGGGCCTCCAGGCCTGGCTTTTCTACAAATTTTGATAAATTTATAACTTTGGATGAAAATTTAGGTTTGCTTGCATCTCTAACTAGACATTTTTGTGTAGATGTAATGTTAGGGTACACGAACGATGTATTTACCTAAAAGAAGTAATTAAGTAAGGAGGCAAGGTGTGGAGACTTTAGCAGGGAAGAGGTTAGCAAGTTTATTAGTTGACCGTGAGAATCTCAGCAAAGTCACAGTTATGCTGCATACTATTCAGCTCATGCCTTGCTTACTGTTTTCAATTATGAACTCTCTTAAGGGGATTACTGAGATTAAAACATATTCAAGCAAGGGGTTGAGGACACAGCTCACTGGCGGAGCATGTGCTTACCATTCAGCAAGGCCCTGACTTCAATTCTCAACACCAAAAAAGCAAACCCAAAAAACCCAAGATGATTTTGAAACTATACCCCATTGAATGAATGTTTTGTTTTGGTACTTCAGGGTCAAAACCAGGGCCTCAAAAATATTTTGCAAGTGCTTTACTATTGGTCTGCACCCCAAGTCCATTATTTGTTTATTTATTTTTATTTTGAGAAACGGTCTCACTAAATTACACAAACTGCCTCTGGCCTCAAACCTGTGATCCTCCTGCCTCTGCCTCACAAGATGCAGGGATTATAGGCATGAGCCACCATGTCTGGCCTGAAAATGTTTTTAACAAAAAGGGTACTTAAATGTCAATTATCTGAAGGGCTGTCACGAAGAAGGAAAAAAAAGAGTACCTATGTACAACTCCAGGAGGTACAACTGAGACCCTACAGGTGGTGACTGCACTCTTACAGACTTTAGGTGACTGAAGGGAGCCAAAAATAATCTATGGGGCTGGGAGGGTAGCTAAATGGTAGAGCATGTTTACCCTGCACAAGGCCCTGGGCTCAATCCCCAGCACATAAAAACAAACAAAACTATGAGTTGGAACTGGCCAAGACAAAATGGATGGCATAAAAGTATTTAAGTACAGACTGGACAACCACATTTTAAGAATACAGGGGTGAGGGGACTCAAGCTGATAGGGCAGTTGAATCAAGGTGCTTTTTTTTGTTTTGTGGTACTGGGAGTTGAACCCAGGGCCTCACACATGCTTTGCAAGTGCTCTACCACTAAGCTGCACTATTAGCCCATTTTTACTTTTTGATGAGACAGGGTCTTACGAAGTTATGCAGGCTACCTCTTACCTCGAACCTGCAATGCACTTAAATTGCTGGGATTACAGGTATGTGTCATTGCCCGGTGAATCAAGATTTTTAATCTCTCCTCTCTCTCTCTCTCTCTCTCTCTCTCTTCCTAGCTGATTCAACAGGTGAGTTGTGAACACATTCCTTAGCCAATTCTAATTTCAGTAGCCATTGCTGTTAGGTGCCGCTGAATTGGGTCTAACTCATAGCAAACCTATGTACAACAAAATAAAACAATCCCCCCCACTCTGCGATGCCTGGCATTATGTGAGTGCTTCTCTGCTATTCATAGGATTTTCAATGGCTGATTGTTTCTAGACCATTCTCAAGAGTGGGTTGCCAAGTCCTCCCATTTTTTGTGGTGCTGGGGATCAAATCCGGAACCTCAGAGAACACAGAGTATCACTCTACCAACTGAGCTAAACCCAAGCCCCACAGTAGCCATTATCTTGCTCTTAATGTCTTTTTAAAAGCTAAAAGTCTATGACTTAAGACTCTATCCTACATTATTTTGTTAACTACTACTAGACTGCTATTGATTTGTTTTATGAAATACATGGTTCAGCAACAAATGCCTAAAAACTGTACATTTAAAATTTTTTAAATGTACAGTAATTTTTTAAATTTGAGATTTTAAAAACAACAAATCTATGAAATTTTTAGAAATGATTTTAACTTACCATTTCATTGAATGTTGGATTGCGAGTTTTTCGTGAAATTTTGGTTTTACGTTTAGATGTTTTATGGGTATCTGGAAGTAGGTATGTTTTGACATATGGATTTGGGTCAGCCCCATCTTCAGTAACCTATAAAGAAAAGCATCCCATTGATACTAAGCTTCCTACCAAAGTACAGGTTTCCTCTACAATCGTCATTATTTGTAATCACTCACAAGATCTTTGATATGCATCACCATGATGAAGAGAGTACCATTTCGATAAGAGACGGATAACTTCACTGCTCCTCCAATTTGGCCTGGAGTAGGACTAAAGAGACCTGTACCTGAAAATAAAAATACATTCCTCTTTACTTTATCCTGCCTACAATACTTCAAGTTATAAGAAAAGAATCTGCTTTACTTCTAGGACCATTGCCTAAGAGTGGGGAGACAGGCTAGGGGAAGTAAAGAACCTGGTAGGCCAGTGATTTGTACTTTTTCAGTATTTACACTAAATTGTTAGGAAAGTTAAGTTTTTCCAGAAATAGCTTAAGAAATGGCTTAAGACTGCCCACCTCCTACTCTCACTGACCACAGCCAGAAAGCCCACTGCCACTCTACCACAATCACTGAAAAGCTATAGACTTGCATGTCATGAATTGTCAACAAAGAGAAAAGAGTAATCTTACCTGCAGACCTAGCTATTCCTTCAGCTTTCTCATCACGAAGTAAAGGGTGGAAAAAGGTACAAACAAGGTCACACTAAGATTGAAGAGAAAAAAATTTATTAGTTTAAATATTATGTGGCACAAAAGGTATAGTATGTTATTCTTTTATGGGAAGGTCACCTCAGCTACATCTGTAGAAGCAGTCATCAAACTCTGTAAATAACTGTTTAACTCAATTTTCCTTTTGGCTGCTACATCTTTTATGTGTGTTCTTCCTAGAACCATCCTATTAGGAAAGCTACAAAAAAAAAAAAAAAGGATTTAAATTATTTCATCTACAAGTATTTATAGAATCAAGGACAATATTTACTTACAAATTTGCTTTCCATACTTAAGAGACAAAAATGGAATCTTAACCTATTATAAGTAAATATATTTTTTGTGATTTACCTTCAAAGTGATAGGGATGAAATAGTTTAATTACCAATTTTCCTTTTATGAGCCTTGGTACCAAAGATGCGTGCATTATAAGTATCTTGCCTTTATGACTTATTTTACACTATTTCTTCTCCACTTAGGTCATTCACAAATATTTTAGTGCATTTGGTCTCTAAAAGGATCATTAATCAGCTGTAGCTATTGCAGACACCAGTAAAATCCACATTTGATGACACAGGGCCTAAGGCAGGTGCTAAAACCATAATCTCAATTCTACTTATTTCATGGTGGCAGAAAGAGAAGATTGGATGTGGAAACAAATTCTAAAACCAACTTTGCCTCCTCCTTGCTTTTAAAATCTTGTCTGAGAAGAATTTGAACAATATGACACAAGAAATCCACTGGCCTTTAAGCCACAATAAAGCTGAGAGTTCCCAAAGGAGATCAGCTAAAAACCT
Organism: Pedetes capensis; assembly: GCA_007922755.1. Lineage (NCBI taxonomy): Eukaryota > Metazoa > Chordata > Mammalia > Rodentia > Pedetidae > Pedetes > Pedetes capensis. The sequence continues at coordinate 34,608 of VMDO01009759.1, forward strand.
GAGTATCAAGATTCCGATTAACAGTTTCTGTGTAACTGCTTCAGTTTATTATCTATTAGAAGAACTCAGTATGGCTCATTTAGATTATTTCTGTAGTGACACTGCATGTGACTTTTTAAAACAAAAATTCCAAATTATTTTGTGGACTTACTGCAATAGAGACAGCAAAATCAAAGCTTTGAGTAAAATTAGGAGTTTGGAAAGGTCTGCATTCTAAGATCTTACTCACATGTTCATTGTTTATTCATTCAACAAGAACCTACACAGCTCCTTGTCTATCTCTTATTTCTGTATATTAGGTCCTTGTGATACTAAGTGTAAGTATCATACTGTTAACCCAACACTTTTCACCTACATTTGAGAATAAATTGTTTCTTACAGAAAAAGATTAGTTTGTACAAAGATAGGAACATACCCAGGTAACTTCCAAAGTGGAAAAATAATACTGAGCTTATTATGAAGTTCCTGAAACTCATCAAATGTCCGGAATACAAATGATGGTTCAATCTGTCCTTCTCTCAAAATTCGGACAACATAAATCTGAAAAGAAATCACAGGAAAAGTGCATTAAATTTATAATAAAACTTCCTTTCCTGACAGAAAAGTGAGATTACAGGCACATACCATGTACAGCTTCATATAACTATATTCTAAGAGTAACATAACTGTTATACAAATAAGAGCTTGAAGAAGAAAGCCATTTTTATTTCCAGGATTAAATATAATAAATATACTTTCCAAACTTATAAACTTAGTGCATTTCCAATAAAAATGGTAAAAAGTTCATTAAAGAAAGTAGGAAAAATAGGCAAAGAAACCTAATGGGGTAGGGAAAACATGTTTTACTGGATATGTAAACTATCGTAAGATATGGTACTTTAAAGCAGTATTCCCCAAAATTTTTGGTACCAGGGACCAGTTTTGTGGAAGACAATCTTTCCACGGACAATGCTTCCACGGACAGAGGTGGGGAGGGGGAGGCTCTGAATGATTTAAGTGCATTACATTTATTGTATAAATACAGATGAAGCTTTGCTCACTCACTGCCCACAATGGTATTGGTTCATAACTCAAGAATTGGAAACCCCTACTTTAAAGAATATGATACTGGTACAGAAAGACTCAGATACGTTCAAAGAAAACCAGAAATAAATTCAGGGATGTGCATGTGTGTATAAACTTAGCATATTTAAAGGTGTCATTATTAATCATTGGGGAAAGAATAGAATGCTCAATAAAGTGGCTAAAGTAGTGAAATGGCCTTCCAAAATCTATCAATTCATCAAAAACTTAGAAACTAAGTACCGGGAGCAGTGGTGCACACCTGTAATCCCAGTGGCTCAGGAGGTGGAGGCAGGAGAATCACAGGTTCGAGACCAGAGGCAGTCTGTGTAGTTTAGTGAGACCCTGTCTCAAAAAGTAAAAAAATGGGCTGAGGGTGCAGCTCAGTGGTCCAGCACTTGTAGAGCATGCTTGGAACTTCAGCAGAGTCAGTAAAGTAGTATGAAGGACAATAATGTGCGCATGTTTGTCCACAAATATTGAAACCAAACTTACATAATGTTTATCTGGGTTGTATTTCTTATGATATGTGAAGACAGAGACTTCCTTGATTCGACCATCTTGTCTGAAGGAGTACGTTTTGGGTGAAAATGAAAGGATTGGCTCATCATTAGAAGGAAGACCAGAAAAACGAAGCTGAGCAAGGTTGTGAATGAAGAAGTTAAACTTTGTGGCAATGCTTCCCAAACTTGACTCAATCAGCCTACAAAATAATCAGAAAACTTGTTAGCACTATATCTTCATAAGGACACAACTAAATTCTTTTGAAATAATAAAAGATAAAAAACACTTTTATTTCTTCTAAAATATTAAGCAGATCCTCACTCTGCCAAAAATTCTCTTTGTTCTTTAGGCCAACGACCTGTTAAAATACATCTCACCCAACAACAAAAAACCTCTTAGCACAAAAAAGAAATGATGCTTGGTTTTCTTGAGCCACATGGGATACAAGACTAATTAAAGAACTATTAGAGGTAGACGATGATATTATAACAATAAAAAGATGGCTTTGTTATATTAATATAAAAATCCAACTTTTAAAAATTCCTTTTTTTTTTTTGCGGTACTGGGGGTGAATCCAGGGTCTCGCGCTTGCATGCTCTGCAAGTGCTGGACCACTGAGCTGCATCCTCAGCCCATTTTTCTTACTTTTTTTGAGATAGGGTCTCACTAAGTTATGCAGACTGCCTCTGGTCTCGAATTTGAGATTCTCCAGCCTCCGCCTCCCAAGCCGCTGGGATTACAGGCATGCACCACCGCGCCCGGCTAACTTTAAAAAATTCTATCAAATAGTAGAGTGGCAGAATTTGGTGTCAGTCTCCCTCTTCAGATAATCATAATTTTGCTCAGTTAGGAAAACCAGTTTTGACACATGGAGAATTTGGCAGAGACAACTTGGAAGAGAGTCCTAGATAAAACATTTTAGGTAAGCAAGGGAAACAAGAAGTCTCACAAACAGGGTTAGGGGCTGGAGGTATAGCTCAGTGGGAGAGCATCTGAACTTGCATAGTACACACAAGACCCTGGGTTCAATCCTCAGCACAAAAAGAGAAAGACCGATAGAATGTGGCCATTTATAATCTAGGAAGGGAGTCCTCATTAGGAACCTAATCATCTGGCTCCTTGATCTTGAATTTGCCAGCCTCTAGATCTATGAGAAAATAAAATTCTGTTGTTTAAGCCAACCCAGTCTATGGTATTTTGTTATGGAAGTCCAAGTAGACGAATCCATGCGTGCTTTGTAGTTTTGCCCAGGGAAACCAGTGAATCTCAAAACAAAACTCCCATCACCAATACCAAAATTGTCTGGATAAATGTGAAAGGCTACAGAAAAGTCAGCTTCATTTTGGCCCAGACTGTTGAGACGAGGGAAGTCTAGTCCAGTGTTTTATATCTCTTCTCCAGTGAGAGGAAGAAGGCAAGATAAAAAGCAAAGAAGAATGTGAGCTCATATACCCCTGACTGCTGTGGTATTATAATGATGTGACAGCAGTAATCATTGAACAACTTGATCATCAGACCTTGAATGCATATTTGCAAGTAAGATTAGTTTTTAAAGCAATAACAACAAATTCAAATGTCAGCCTGTGGCATATGTGTTTCAAGTACTATGTAACAGTTTACTATAGCAGTGTCTGAGAGCTTCTGTTTTAAACACTTATGGTATCCATAGAAACTGTTACGGCAGAATCCTGAAAAATAGATTAATACAGAAATCATTTTAGAAAGAAACTTTGAAAGAGGTGCACGGCACTGTAGAAAACATTTTCTCAGGAATATGTTCATAAATAGGATTTTATAGTTGAGATCATACACTAAATAACCTTGAAATTATATTTTGGGAGAAACAAAAGTATTTTTTAAAGTACTATTGCAAATCCTTTTGCCAATAAATAAACTTTTTAATTGTTTGTTTGTTCTTTTCCAGTGCTAGGGATTGAAACCAGGGCCTTGTGCATGCTAGGCCAGCACTCTAACACTGGGCTACATCCCCAGGCCTTTTTATTTTTATTTTGAAAGAGGGTCTCACTAAGTTGCCCAGGTTGGCCCTAGAACTTGCAGCCCTCTTTCAACTTCCTGAGTAGCTAGGATTATAGGCCATCATGCCAAACTCCAAATAAACTTTTCATATCTATTACTTACAAATACTGTGAATCATGACTTTTTCCCCCTAAATCAGAATTCAGTAAATAGCATTTACCTAAACTAAGGTAAAATAAATCAAAGCCAAATTGTATGTGCCCTCAACAATATGCTTAAATATGCCATACCTAGTGAAGAAAATTGTAGCTTCAGCATCTGTAGTTTGGGGTTGAAGGGCATCTCTAACGTATTTTAAATCCTGAACACTTGTAAGTTCTGGTAACCCTGAAGGAATCATCTATAGAAGAAAAAAAGTTTTGTAAGTTAAATTTTCTGCTGGTCAAGTAACTAGATCTAAAGCAAACAAAAAAATCATGCTTTTAAGGAGTTTGTTAGTGTCTGGGGGACCTAAGTGACTCTTACAAATGAGAAAATCAAGACCAAAGAAGTCAAGTGACTTGGAAGTCACAAAACCCATTTATAGAAGTAAAGCTGTAAAATCCAGACCTCCTTGGCTAGGCTTCTGTTTTTATTACTACATCAATTTCGGTTGCAATAATCATAAGAGCGTTTTTTTGTTTTGTTTTTGTTCTTTTCAAACTTAGGGATAAACCAGGGGCGGTGGTGCATGCCTGTAATTCCAGCAACTTGGGAGGCAGAGGCAGGAGGATCACAAGTTCGAGACCAGAGGCAGTCTGTGTAATTTAGCAAGACCTTGTCTCAAAAAGTAAAAAAACGGGCTGGGGGTGCAACTCAGTGGTACAGCACTTGCAAAGTATGCAAGTGCAAGGCTCTGGATTCAACCCTCACTACCGCAAAAAACAAAAACAAAAAACCCTTAAGTGTAATACATATCCCAGAAACTGTAGAAATCCTAAGTGTGCAGCTTAAATACAGCTTAATAAATGTTCAAAATCTGAACATATCCAGATTAAGACACAAAACACCCACAAGCATGCCTGATGCCCCTCTTGAGCTTCAGTTTCTATCCTCCACTACTGGGGTCACTACTCTACTGAATTATTTTTAAAATTTTATATAACCAGAATCAGATGTTGTGTACTCTTATGTCCGGCTTGTTTTACATAGTAGTAACTTAAATATTTCAGTCAAAATTTAGCTGACATTTGTGCCTACAGTAAATTTTATTCCAAAATTATCAAGTATCCTCTTTTAAGTACTCAAACACAGGTGTACTAATACAAAATTAAATGTTTGTAAAGAGCAGAGTTACCAGTGAAAGGAGGTTAAGAAAGAGGTTTGTTTGCTTTCTTATCAAGTTGTAGGCCTGACAGCAGAGGTCCACGAACAACTGGAAACGAATGGTAGGCTTTTCACCTCCATTAATGACGTATGCCATATCAGAGGTAAGGACAAAAGGAGCCCGATCCCTATTTAAAATGAAAGTACACATAGAACATTATTTACAGAACATATTCAACACTGTTACTGCTCTCACATGGTTATTAAGCTATGTGAAGTATAGCAATTTCCAAGTAGGAAACTTAGTTATCAGGCAGTTTTGAATTTCCTCAATTCCTAAAAATTCACATTCTCAGGAAATCTATCACATAATAATCTCATTATTTAGACAGAATTTATACGTGAAATTTTTTCCAAGGTGATATATATATATATATATATCTTCATACTTAAAGAGATTAAACAATGGTTATAAATAAGCAGAAAGAGAATTTTTATATTCATTGCCACTAGACAAATGGAATAATTTCTAATAGCACAACCTAGATAAAATATATATCAATTTATTTCAACGAAGTTTATACACACATTCATTTTGTTTACTATGTGGTAAAGTTATCACTTGGGGCCCTTTTCATCTCTAGTTATATTCAAAAAGAGCCAACAGGCAAAGCACAGCAAGAAGGGCAAGGCTGGGATATTAATTTGTGAAACAAGACCTGCCTCTTTTCTTTAGCAACAGTAATAACAACAATATTAGTACCTTTTGAAACTACCAAACATCTGTGCATGGCCCAAGAACTTCCCAAAGTCAATGTGGAACATGTGTCCTGTGCTTCGAAGCATTATATTGTCATTATGTCGATCACAAATGCCTAAAACATAGGTGGCCACACAGCATCCAGCACAAGAATAGATAAAATTCTCAGAAGCCTATAATAAAGATATAAAATTTTAGAGAAAAATATTTTTAAAGGAGGCAGAGTTTATAAAGTTTGAAGTAATTTACCACTCTTTAAAAATGCTATTGCAATACATACTCAACAGCATACAAATTGGATTATGATAATAAAAGCCAGCCTTTTTGTATTTCAAAAACCAAAATACCCTTTTAAAAGTGGTTATTGCTCTCTCTCTCTCGCTCGCTCGCTCTCTCTCTCTCTCTCTCTCTCTCTCTGTCTCTCTCTCTCTCTCTAGCTTTTGTCTTTTACCAGACAGGGATCCTCCCAGTCCCTACTCAGAGTATATTCCACCTTTGACAAGCTTATAAGCATGACGTTTGTGGAATACTGCTCCTCACATACTCTGCTCCTCACCACAAGGAGTACCTTTGGGACAAAAATTAATCTGATGCTTGCCTAACATGTGCAAGGCCCCAGGTTCAATTCTCAGCACTGGAAAAAAGGTTTTTTATCGAGATAAAAAGTCTTTCTTTTCTCCTCTAGTCATAGGGAGAACATGTACAAAGAAAGTATGCTTAGGGGCTGGAAGTATAACTCAGTGTTCTAGCATTTGCCCAGAATTTGTTAAAACCTGGTCTGATGCTCAAAGCTACCTTATATTTTAATACATCCAATGACACAATGTGTTTTTGTTTTCTTTCTCTCTGTCCCCCCCACCCCCCCAGCCCTTCTCATTTTGGTGGTACTGGGGTATTAAACCCAGGGCCTCATACATGCTTTCAAATGCTCTATCACTGACCTGCACCCTCAGTTCATTTTTAACTTTTTATTTTGAGACAAAGCCTGGTTAAGTTATGCAGGCTGCCTCTGGCCTCAAATATATGATCCTCCTGCTTCACCCTCCTGTGTTGCTAGGATTATAGGCATGGGCCACTGTGCTGGCTCTTCTTCTCCTAACCCCCATTTAATGACTCCTTATATGTCGTCTGTTAAGTTTCTCAAAGCTATACATGTTCTTTTACTTTAGTCCTGCCTTGGAGATTACTAAAATTGCTAGAATCATACTGAAAGGTACACTATGTAATACATATGCAACAAGTACTGTTATCTAAAGCATGTACCCTTAGTTTACTTGCAAAATACTATAGTTTACTGGATTTATATACTGGATTTTTTTGTTTGTTTCGGAGACAGAGTCTTGCTATGGTAGCCAAGGATGGTCTCAAATACATTCTGTAGCTCAGGATGGCCTCTAACTCACAATCCTCCTACTTTAGCCTCCCAAGTCCTGGGATTACAAGCATGCACTACCATGCCTGGCAAAATACTGTATTTCTGAATGGTGCAGTCATATGGCTCTACTTGACCATGTGATCAATTTTATTCCATAATCCTCCAAAAATCATAACCAATGATGATAAAGCAAATGTTTATGCAATACTTATCACAAACCAGGCGTGAGCATGCATACACACATGCATACACACAGTACACACACATACACACACCCCATCTACCTCAATCCCCCATATATTAACTCATTTAAAATCCCTCAACAAGAGGAAGGGGACCAGTGGGGAGGTGGAGAGAATAATGGGGAGGTAAATATGAGCCAAATGCATGATATACATATATGAAAATATTATAATGAGACCCATCATTTTGTACAGTGAATATATGCTAACAATAAAAAGCAAAATAAAACTTAAAAAGGTTAAAAAAATTTTAAATAATAAAATCACAAGTAAATCAATGACTTAGGTACTATTATTATTGTCATTTTATAGATCAGTGAAACTAAGACATAGAGAGGTTATTGCCAAGATCACATAATTGGTTAGGCAGCAGAGCCAGATTCAAACCCAGGAAATGTAACTCCACTATGCTATATATTCCTTCTTATATATTATATCGCATAAAAAGCTTAATGTATAAATGATGTTTAATGTATACTACTTGACAATTATTTTGTGTCCAACATCTTACTAGGAATCACAAAAGAGCTATTATTACTATAAAGAATATTGTCTCCTGGTTTGGTAGCACATGCCTATAATCTTAGCACTCAGGAGGCAGAGGCAGGATGATTGGAGTTCAAGGCCAGCCTGGGCTAAGACCAGCCTAAGGTAATTAAGAAATTTTATCTCCAATAAACAAACCAACAGACGGATAAACAAAGAAATACTGTCTTTTCAGCACTCAGCACTTCTTCCCCCAAATCACAAAGGAAAAAAAATGTGTAATCTAATACTTTGAAACCCCACAAAGGACAAAATACCTCTGCTTTACCTTCATACATCAACCAATGGCCTTTGTATGTCTACAGAAGTGACACAGTAATTGTGCATAAACTAGGCAGCTAAATGACATTAAAATTGGAGTCTTCTTAGATCACCAAAGTATTATGAGTCTTCCTTAAGCCAAGTTAAGGTCATGACAGGCCTTATGTCCTAAGAGATTTCCTTTTTCTTATACGTAATTCAAAAATAATATTAAAACAAAAAAATTGATGTTCCCAAGAAAAACAGCTATCATAATTTTCTCTATGTAGTGTTCTCTGTCTCGCTCTCTCTCTCTATATATATATAATACACACACGCACATATAATACACACACACTAATTTAATCTCATAATAACCTTATAATACTATCATTTTTACAGCTGAAATATATACTATAATACCATAATACAAACTATAGTGTTTTACAGCAGAGGTTACTGAGGGACAAAAACGTTAGTCCTATAGTTGATGAGTGACTCCCTTGGGCTTGATTTCAAGACCAGAGAGTCTGAGCCATAATCTATGCTTTTAACTATCACATCATGAACCTGCCTTTACTCATTTTCATAATTTCTTCCAAGATCTCAGGGAAATGTAACATTCTGCATTATAAAAATACCTCTGTTTTGCTAGCCTCTTAAAAACATGTCTAGAATATTTCTTGGTAATCCAGCATTGATTTCACATATATTCCTGCATCAAATGCATTCTATTCTATTCTCTTTTCTACACTTACAGAAAAACACTGTTTTCTTGATAACATGGCTATTTAGTCATCAGAACTAGACAATGAAAGATGTAAAACCTTTGTGAATGCATTTTTAACAAAGTTATTTAGAATAGAGACAGAATAAATCACCTTTTCATATTCTTCTTCAGAAGGATTATATTTCCTCAGCCACTCTGCAAGTGGTTTATCTTTAAAGGATCCTGTTACACCATATTCCACTTGGATTTTCCTAAGGGTATCTGAAGCAGGAACTAGCTCCACCATGCCTTTAACAACAAAATATTAAGCTATGAGAAAACATCTCCCAGAAGGAAGTCCTTTAAATTTTTATAGTTTTAAATCTTTGACATAAAACACCAGCTGGTGAGACTGGGGATGTTGCTCAGTGGTAGAGCATGTGCAAGGCCTTGGGTTTGATCTCCCATGCTACAAAACAAAATGAAACCAAAACAAAACAAAATCATCAGCCAGCAATTACCGCTTTCAAAAAAATCAAATCTGACAGGTCATACTAGAAAATGTGAGCGATCAAAATTATTTTTTCATTTTCAAAAGTCTCTAACATGTAAAAGTTGACTTTTGACTACACGAACCTTCACAGAATATACATCTACATGATAATCCTCCAAGGATAATAATTTTAATTGCAAACTAGATGACACTAACCTCACTAGTGAAGTTACTCGGAAGATACATACTGCCCATTTCAGTATGAAAAATTGTGTCTAATCATGTATTTGGGGAACATAATTGTTTAAGACCACAGTAAGCGTTTTCAATGGGATGCACAGATTAAGACTGTCGTTATGATATGCTTAAGTCTCAAGAATGTGTGTTTTGACTGCCTACCTGAAATGTTGCTGGATGGGCAAATTGTTTTTTCTTCTCTGTATCTCCTTTAAAACAAGTATCAAATATATAAGTTATGGGATACATATAAAATGGACTGTAGTGAGGTAGGTCTTTATGTGCTTATGTAGAAATATCTTTAAAATAATGTCATTTAAAGACAAAATCCTGATGGAGAACTATATTTTTTTAATGGCTGACAGAATCCCATCAGTTTTATTTTTATTTTATGTTTTTGTGGCCCTGGGGATTTTAACTCAGGGTCTTGCACATGGTAGGCAAATGCTCTACCACTGAGCTACATCCCCAGCCCAAGAGCTATACTTTTTATGTTTAAAAATAGAAACTGTTATGCATGTGGAAAATCACAAAATATTCCCTGAAATATATGTTAAGTAGTTATATTTTGGAGTAAGACTAATAGGATTAAGAATAGAGGTGTGGGAGAAAACTAAGATTTGTTTTTAAATTTGTTTTATCATATGTTATCTGGGTATTTTACACATACATATTATTATTTATATAACTTTAAAATTAGTTTATTCACATATTTTTAAGTGAATAATATACATTTGATCAAAATAAAATACATGGAAACAGAGATCTGCTCTGGATAAAGGAAACCAAATTGACCAAGGCCTCTAGGGAACCATGATATAAAGTCAACAGAGGAAGTTTTAAATTTAAGAAATCAGGTTAGTTGCACCATCTAGTTTATACTTTATAGTGACATACTTTTTCAATGAATCTCCTCATCTTGATGCTATGCCTATGTCTAATTACTATGTACAAAACAGTGAACCAACAGGTGTGGGGGTGGACGCCTATAATCCCAGCACTTGGAAGGCTGAGGGAGGAGGACAATTTAAGAGTTCACCAGCCTGGGCTACATAGTGGTTGGATGTCTGCCTGGGCTACATAGCAAGATCTTGTCTCAAAAACAAACAAACAACAAAAAAACAAAAAACAAAAAACAATGGACCAAAGTTTGCAAAGTATACAAAGTATTTCCATCTGTATAAGATTCAGTCGCTGCCTTGAGGGAACATACCAATTCAGTGGAGAAAAATATAAAACATGCAGAGAGAAAAGCTAAGTAAGGCAAGATAAAATAAATATCTTATGAGTATTAGAAAAAAATTTTAAAAAGGAAGAAAGAAAAAACTGCTGAGTTTGGAAAAGGGAGAGAGTACTATAACCTGAGGTGCTTGTGAAAAATTTCACAGAGGTTTGGCTGTGATTTCTTCATGTGCAAAATAAGAATACACTGAGATAAAACAAGTGAAAAGCTTAGCATAGGGCAAGGCACATGGTAAGCACTCTTTTAGTTACAAACAACATTAAAAACGAGGAGGATTGATCCTTACAAAGATAATGGAATTTCAAAAGGAGAAAGAGGAAGTTCAACGATATGATCAAAGTATAATAATGAAAAACTAATGAAAATGTTAAATTCCTGACAAGCCCGCAAAGCCCGCACGCCTGTAATCCCAGCGGCTCAGGAGGCAGGAGGATGGCAAGTTCGAGACCAGAGGCAGTCTGTGTAACTTAGTGAGACCCTGTCTTAAGAAGTAAAAAAAAAAAAAGGGGGGGGGTGCTGGGGGTGTAGCTCAGTGGTCCAGCACTTGCAAAGCATGCAAGCGTGAGGCGTAGGTTCAACTCTCAGTACCACACACACACACAAAAAAGATGTTAAATTCCTGTTGAGAAGTCTTATCTGATAACTCTTATAAGATTCATATGAAAACAATTAGAATTCTTAAATTAACCTGATTTCCTTTATAACATGATAAAGTTTGCACATCTACACAAGGAAAGTTATAGGCTTTCATGCTGTCTTCATGGATGAAACAGAAATGTGGTTGTTGTTGTTGTTGTTAGGTGCCTTTGAGTCGTGTCCGACTCATAGCGACCCTCATAGGGTTTTCAATGGCAGATTGTTTCAGGATTGCCTTGGGAGTGGATTGCCAGGTCCTTCTCCCATTTTTGCGGTGCTGGGAATCGAACTCGGGACTTCAGAAACTGCAGCACAGCGCTCTACCAACTGAGCTAAATCCCAGCCCAAAAGATTTAGGACCCTAGTGCATCCCTTGTTGTTGTTGTTGTTAGTTGCTGTGGAGTCGGTATCTGACTCATAGCAACCCTCACAGGGTTTTCAATAGCCGACTGTTTCAGAATTGCCTTGGGAGTGGATTGCCAGGTCCTTCTCCCATTTCTGCGGTGCTGGGAATTGAACTCAGGACCTCAAGAGACTGCAGCGCAGTGCTCTACCAACTGAGCTAAATCCCAGCCCCAGAAATGTGGAGTGGTTGGTAAAACAATGAAGGTAAGTAACTAGATAAAATACTGTACTTGATTCAGCAATCACCTCGAAGGGAGCTCTCTAGTGGTGTGCCACAAGGTTTGGTCCCTGGCCCTTTCTTGGTAAACATTTTCCCAAATAATTTAGCAGCATTTACATAATGTATGTCCTTCAAATCTGTTCATGATACAAACTAAGAAATTCAATAACAGATAGCAAGAATCGAATTTTAAAAAGAACCCAAGAAGCTGAAAGGTAGTAGATCAAATATAACAAAACTAATAGTTAAAGTGGGCTGGGATTTAGCTCAGTTGGTAGAGCGCCACTATGCAGTCTCTGAGGTCCTGAGTTCAATTCCCAGCACCACAAAAATGGGAAGATGACGTGACAATCCATTCCCGAGGCAATCCTGAAACAATCAGTCATTGAAAACCCTATAAGGGTCGCTATGAGTCGGACACAACTCGATGGCACCTAACAACAATAGTTAAAGTACGACATGGGAATCTAAGACACAAAATATGCAAGTATAGGATAGCCCACATGTAGCTTAGTACAAGTTACTATGATGAAGACTTCTGGTTTTGTTTGTGCATAACCTTCACATGTATGACAGTTTATCCATTGTTTTGTATTCTACAAAATCCAGGTACCATTCTTAGAATGGATTTCTTAACCCTTTATAAGAAAACAATCAGGTGATAAGTTGATTTAAAATCATCTATGATAAACAGCTGAAGAATATAGAACCCAAGACCTAAGACCTTAATATTGGTTGTCTTTAAGAGGGGTTCAACTTAATTATATGCTAGTCTATGAACAGACCTGGAATCATTGGTAAAATACTTCAGTCCCATTGTTCAGTTGAATGAAGAAAGAATTCTATTGCTATCAGAGAGCTATCCTAGATAGGATAAACTACTTTGAGAGCACAAATTGAATGGCAAGTACTAAAAGGATGACTAGATAAGGTTATTTTTCAGGTGACTTCATAGCATCATTTTACAGATGGCAGATATCCAACAAACGTGTGTTGAATAAGACTGATGATGGTTTATTGAGCACACGGTATGTATCAGATATTGCTTTTTAAAAAATTAACTGGTATTTTAATCGTACATATTTATGTGGTGGTGGTGGTGGTGGTTGTTAGATGCCATTGAGTCGGTATCCGACCCTCATAGGGTTTTCAAAGGCTGACTGTTTCGGGATTGCCTTGGGAGTGGATTGCCAGGCCCTTCTCCCATTTTTGCAGTGCTGGGAATTGAACTCAGGACCTCAGAGACTGCAGCACAGCGCTCTACCAACTGAGCTAAATCCCAGCCCTATTTATGTAGTACGGAGTGATAATTCAGCTCATATACAATGTGCAATGACCAGGATAGTCAACAATTATTTCTCCATAAACATTAAAACATTTTTGATTAATATGTAATAATTGTATATTTTTATGATGTGCATTATGATTTTTTAATTGCATACAGTATAGTGAGTTGCATTATGGATTTTCATACAATTGCATCCTGTACTTTACATTTGTTCTCTTCCTCTTTATCCATGTTGCTCCTCCTCCCCTTTCCACCAGACTCTTCCCCTCTCCTAGTGGGTCCCCTTGTATTTTCCTGTTTTAGATTCATGCAATTCATACAATTCACACACACACACACATTATTTTTTCCTCTTTGGGGTAGATCTAGCTTCTACATACGAGTGAAAATATGCAGTACGTCTCCTTTTGAGTCCAGGTTTTTTAACTTAAAACAATGATCTCCAGTCCATCCATTTTCCAGCAAATGACATAAGTTCATTCTTCTTTATGGATGAATAATATTCCATTGTGTGTATACACCACACTTTAAAAATCCATTCATCTATTGATGGACATCTGGGGCAATTTCTTATCCTTGCAATTACACACAATATTGCAATAGACATGGAACTGCAGGTGTCTCTGTAATATGACTTAGCTTCCTTTGGGTATATACTCAGAAGTGGGATAGTTGGATCATCGGGTAGTTCTATTTTTAGATTTCTGAGAAACTTCCATATTGATTTCCATACTAGCTATACTAGTTCACAGTCCCATCAGCAATTTAAGAGGGTTTCTTTTCCCCTACATCTTCACCAGCATTTGTTGCCTTTCATTTTGCTGATGCTAGCTAGCCATTCTGAATGGGATGAAACAAAATCTCAGTGTAGGTTTGATTTGTATTTCCCTGATGGCTAAGGATGTTGAAACTTTCTTCATATGTTTATTAGACATTTTTATTTCTTCTTTTGAAAACTGTCTGTCCAGTTCCTTTGCCAGTTGTTGACTGGATTATTGGGGCGGGGGTTGGTGTTTAATTTTTTGCATCCTTTTTTTTTTTTTTTTTGCGGTACTGGGGTTTGAACCCAGGGCCTCGCGCTTGCATGCTCTGCAAGTGCTGTACCACTGAGCTGCACCCTCAGCCCATTTTTTTTACTTTTTGAGATAGGGTCTCACTAAGTTATGCAGACTGCCTCTGGTCTCGAACTTGCAGTCCTCCTGGCTCCACCTCCTGGCTCACTGGGATTATAGGCGTGTGCCACCTCGCCTGGCTGCATTCTTTATATAACCTAGATATTAATCCTCTGACCAATGTACAGTTAGCAAAGACTTTTTCCTATTCTATAGGTTCTTTCTTTACTCTATTGTTTTCTTTGGTGCACAAAAGCTTTTAATTTCACATAATCCCATTTATTGATTCCTGGAACTTTTTCCTGGGCTACTGGAGTCATATTAAGAAAGTACCTGCCAAGCCAAGTGCGGTGGCACATGCCCATAATCCCAGCGGCTCGGGAGGTGGAGGCAGGAGGATTGCAAGTTTGAGACCAGAGGCAGTCTGTGTAACTTAGTGAGACCCTGTCTCAAAAACTAAAAAAATGGGCTGGGGGTGCAGCTCAGTGGCACAGCACTTGCAAAGCACCCAAGCATGAGGCCCTGGGTTCAACCCCCAGTACCACACAAAATAAATAAATAAATAAATAAAAAGAAAGTACCTGACTATGCCTTGGTGTTAAAGTATGTTCCATACATTTGCTTCTAGTAGTTTCAAAGTTTCCAGGGTTTTAATGAGGTCACTGGTCCATTTTGAATCAACTTTTGTACAGGATGACAAATATGGATCTACTTTCATTCTTCTACATATGTTGTTGTTAGGTGTTGTCGAGTATAGCGACCCTACATACGACAGGTGAAACACTATTGTCAGTGCTTCTCTGCTGTTCATAGGGTTTTCAATGACAGATTGATTTTTGGGAGTGGGTTGCTGGGTCTGTCTCCCAATCCTACAGCACCTGGTGTCCCCAGGTGGTCTCCCATCCAAGTGCTATCCAGGCCCGACCCTGCTTAGCTTCCAAGATCGGACGTGATCGGATGCCACAGGGCTATGGGTGCAGGCACCTTCTACATATAGATATCCAGTTTTCCCAACATAATTTGTTAAAGATGCTCTCTTTTCTCCCATGTATACTTTTGGCACCTTCGTCAAAAATCAGGATCCTGTAGTTGCATGGGTTTATTTTCTATGTCTTCTGTTCCATGAATCTTCATGCTGATTTTTTGTGCCAGACCTAGCTGTTTTTGTTACTATGACCCTGTAGTATAATTTGATGTCAGGTATTGTGATGTCTGTATTGCTCTTACTGCTTAGGAGTGTTTTGCCAATACCAGATCTTTGTACTTCCAGATAAGATCGTTTGCCTGGCACAGAATCGGCAAGTGTTTTGATCTGTTGTACATAGGGTCACTATGAGTCGGACTTGACTCGACGGCACCTAACAACAACAACAACCCCCCTATTTTTGTTAAGTATATCATTAGAATTCCGATGGGGATTTCATTGAATCTATGGATCACTTTTGGTAATAAAGCTATTTTCACAATACTAATTCTTCTGACCCATGAGCAAAGATGGACTTTCCATCTTCTAATGTCTTCTTCAATTTCTTTCTTTAGTGTTCTGACATTTTCATTATAAAGGTCTTCAGGTTCCTTAGTTAGATTTATTCCTAAATATTTTTTTTTTATGTCATTGTGGATGAGATTGCTGTTTTGATTTCTGTCTCATCATGATCATTATTAGTATATAGGAATGCTACCGACTTCTGGATATTGATTTTGTGTCTTGCTACTTTGCTGAAGCCACTTATTAAATTTAATAGTTTTCTGGTGGAGTTTTTAGGGTCTTTTAAGTATAGGATTATGTTATCTGCAAATAGGTATAATTTGACTTCTTTGTTCCCTATTTATATTCCTTTTATTCTTTCTCTTGCCTTACTGCTCTAGCTAGACTTCAATCACTGTGTTGAATAAGAGAGGGGAGGATAGACATTGTGTCTCATTCCTGATTTTAAAAGGCAAAAGATTTATACAATCTGAAGAGAAAACTGAGTATCATTCCTGATTATAGAGAGAATGCTTTCAGTTTTTCCCCATTTAGTATAATATTGGCTATACGTCTGTCATATTTAGCTTTTATAATGTTGATGTGCCTGCAGCAGTAGCCCTGAGGCATCTGATCCCGTCAGATCTCGGAAGCTAAGCAGGGTCGGGCCTGGTTAGTACCTGGATGGGAGACCTCCTGGGAACACCAGAAGCTGTAGGCTTGGGAGAAGGACCTGGCAACCCCCTCCCAAAAATCAATCTGCCATTGAAAACCCTATGAACAGCAGAGAAGCACTGACAATAGTGTTTCATCTGTTTTACATATGGTTGCTATGAGTCAGACACTGACTTGATGGAACCTGACAGCAACAACAAATTAAAATGTAATGGACTAATTAACTAGGTCTAGATTCCTAAATCTTTACTCTTCTCATTATCTTCTGTCTCCTAAAGTAAGGTCTGTGATCTATGTGTTGTTGTTAGGTGCCGTCGAGTCGGTATCCGACTCATAGTGACCCTCATAGGGTTTTCAATGGCTGAGTGTTTCAGGATTGCATTGGGAGTGGATTGCCAGGTCCTTCTCCCATTTTTGCGGTGCTGGGAATTGAACTCGGGACCTCAGAGACTGCAGCGCAGTGCTCTACCAACTGAGCTAAATCCCAGCCCGATCTATGTGTTATCAAAGGAGAAAAAGATGACTTAGGTTCCCTCTTTCAAATAATACTTAGTACCTAACTTTCTGCCAGGCACTGTTCTACATGCTGGAGGTAGAAGCAATAAATAATACCCTCAGAGTTAAAATTTTGTTGGAGGCAGACAGACAATCAAGCAACTGGTAAGGATGGTGGCAGAGATTCATGTGTTAGAATGATGATCAGTGGTAGCTTGTGTTGGGAAGAAGGACCAGTTTGGATGGTTCTTTTTGGAGAAGGCTACATGAAATGATATGGAGGGCAGAATCTGAAAGCCAGACCTGAACAGATCTTAGGGAAGAGCACTTTAGGTAGTGGCAACAGCAAGAGGAAAGGCTCCAGGCAGGAAGAGAAGACATTGTTATTGTGAAGAGTCAGAAGGGAGTTAAGTGGCTGGAGTGTTTAGGACTAGTGCAGATTGGCATGCCAGGAAGCCAGGGTTTGGATTTTATTTTAAATACGTTGGAAAAGGAAGCATCCACACGGGAGTAACACATTATCTGATTTACAGGTTAAAAGATCACTGACTGCATTGTATTTGTTGTTGTTGTTAGGTGCTGTGGAGTTGGTGTCAGACTTATAGCGACACTATGTACAACAGAGGAAACCCTGTTGTGGTGCTTCTCTGCTATTCATAGGGTTTTCAATGGCTGATTGTTTTTTGGAAGTGGGTTGCAGTGTCCTTCTCCCACATTGTATTTAGAGTGGGGTAAAAGTGTAAACAGCGGGCTACCACTTAGTTGCTCAGATGAGATGATGGGGCTTGGATTGAGGGTACCAGTGGAATTGGAGCAAAGTATATGTATTCATGATGTATTTTTGTGGTGCGATGTGCTATGACTCTTAATAAAGTAAGAGGAAAAACAGACTCTTGCATTTGTATTTCGGACAAATGGAGTAGTGTTTAATTAAAACAAAGGAGTCTGGAGTAATAGCTAGGGACAGGGATCAAGAACTGGAGTCAAGTTTGAGTTACCTATCTCATATCTGTGCTAAAAATGTAAATTTGGTTAGTGATACGAATACCATTTTGCTAAGAAAAAAACAGATTGCCTGGCACAGTGGTGCACGCCAGTAATCCCAGCGATTCCGGAGGCAGAGACAGGAGGATCTCGAGTTCCAGGATAAGGGCAGCCAGCATAATCTAGTGAGCCACTGACACCCTCCTCCCAAGGGGGGTAAATACACACAAATGCGTTGGTGGTGCATCTCAGTAGCAGAGCACTTGCAAAATATGTGTGAAGCCCTGGATTCAACCCCCAAGTACCATCCCCCCACACCCACGAAAGCAAAGAAAAAACCCATGATGAAATTTGGTTGAAGTTCCTAATGTTCTGGAAAGTTGTTAGGTGTAGTGGAGTTGGTGTCCGACTCATAGCTACCCTACATACAACAAGCGAAACACTATTGTTAGTGCTTCTCTGCTATTCATAGGGTTTTCAATGGCTGATTGGTGGTTTTGTGGGGGTTTATTTATTTATTTTTTTTTTTGGGGGGGGAGGGTTGCCGGGTCCTTCTCCCAAGCCAATAGCACCTGGTGCTCCCAGGCGGTTTCCCATCCAAGTACTAACCAGGCCCAACCCTGGGCAGAATCGGACGCCACAGTGG
>VMDO01009759.1:53329-75585 GCA_007922755.1 Pedetes capensis
GGATGGGAGACCGCCTGGGAACACCAGAAGCTGTAGGCTTGGGAGAAGGACCTGGCAACCCCCTCCCAAAAATCAATCTGCCATTGAAAACCCTATGAACAGCAGAGAAGCACTGACAATAGTGTTTCCCCTGTTGTACAGAGGGTCGCTATGAGTCGGATACCGACTTGACGGCACCTAACAACAACAACAACAATGTTGATGTATGTTCCTTCTATACCCAATTGCTATAGGACTTTTATCATAAAGTGATATTGAACTTTGTCAAAGGCTTTTTCTGTATTTATTGAGATGATCTTGTGATTTCTGTCTCTAAGTCTGTTGATGTATTGTATTACATTCATTGATTTGCATATGTTGAACCAGCCTTGCATCTGTGGTATAAATCCTACCTAACAGTGATGTATGATCTTTTTTATGTGTTGTTATATTCAGTTTGCAGGTATTTTATTGAAGACTTTTGCATCTATGTTCATCAGAGAAACTGGCCTACAGTTTTCTTTTTTGTGTTTTTATCTGGTTTTGGAAATACTGGGTTGTTTAATATTCATTATTTGAAAAACTTAATAAATAGTAAGATAAAAATCTGTTCTTAGTGGGAAAAATACTTCACAATCACTATTTTGTTCTGTGGAAATAAAATCAAAGTTAGTTTAATTTACAAATGGCCTTATTTTTGGTTCAAAACAAAAGCCCATAAAGTCCTTACTGGGTCAATTAACAGATAACTCTAGTTACTACAAAGCATTTATTAGGGCTACTCACTGAGCGTTTTTTTGTGTGTGTTTGTTTTGTTTTGTTTTTTAATAAGCCAGGTGTGGTGTTTCACACCTGTAATCCCAGAGACATGGGAGACAGAGGCAGGAGGACTCCAAGTTCAAGGCCAGAGATAGCCTGTGTAACTTAGTGAGGCCCTATCTCCAAATAAAAAGCAAAATAAGGGTTATGGCATGGCCCAGTGATAGGGATGAACCCTGCCAGTATCGAAAGTAAAAACAAATAAACAAGATAAACACTAGATTAAAATAAGAAATATCTGAGACCACAATATATCTGCATCAGGACTCTTAGGGTATGTATTTTGAGCTAAATTCACAGAACAAAAACAAGACACAAATAGCAGACCTACCTCGATCTCTGCCAGTTGAGAGACATTTAAAAATTACCATCCTCAGGTCTAGTCCTTCTTTAAGCCAGATTTTATCCATAATCTTTATCATCTGTAAAGCTAACATATCTTGCCGAAGATCTTCACCAACCTTAAAATTAAGGAAATAAAATGAAACCTGCACTTTTCCAAGACTTAATAGATTATATACTATAAAATCTGGGGAGCCTGGGAAGGGAACAGTAAAACGCAGAGTGAGAAAAACAGAACTGCCTTTTTATTTTTCTTCAGCATTCCAGATAAAGCTAACTAAACTCTTCTGTCTGTGGCCGTAGCCCTGTGGCATCCGATCACATCCGATCTCAGAAGCTAAACAGGGTCGGTCCTGGTTAGTACTTGAATGGGAAACCACCTGGGAAAACCAGGTGCTGTAGGTTTGGGAGAAGGTCCCGGGAACACACTCCCAAAAATCAGTCTGTCATTGAAAACCCTATGAATAGCAGAGAAGCACTGACAATAGTGTTTCCCCTGTCGTACGTAGGGTCACTGTGAGTCAGATACCGACTTGATAGCACCTAACAACAACAACAACAACCTCTTCATGTCTCAGTTTCCTGAGCATACATTTAGTTATCTGTTTATTTATTTATTTATTTTGCAGTTATTATGATCAAGCCCAGGGCCTCGTGCACACTAGGCAAGTACTCTACCACTGAGCTACACCTCCCTAAATAGATCATTTTAAAAGGTTGAGTTTTAGGGTATGTGAATTGCCTTCCATTAAGAAAGGGCAATATGGAGATCTTTATGATGATCTGTATCTTGACCAATTGTGATATTGCACAAAGCTATACAAGACATTGCCATTGGAATAACTGGCTAAAGGCACAGGATCTCTGTCCATATAACTTTTTAGTCAAGGTCTCACTATGTAGCCCAAGCCGACCTCAAATTCATGATCCTCTTGCCTCAACCTCCCGAATGCTGGTATTATAAAGGTGTGCCATGACTGCACCTGGCTCTTCTGTATAATTTCTTATAACTGTCTACAGATCTATAATTATCTCAAAATAAAAGATTACATAAAAATATTAGCCCTTTCAAAATGAATTCAGTCTAACTGGAACTTCAACACGTTTTAGTTTTCATTTTTTAACTGGGTAAAATAATCTTAAAACACATAATGATGAACACATATTTGAGACTAGCCAAGAAAATTATGAAAAAGGAACTTTTCTTAACAAATATTAACACATAGAATTTCTACAATTAAAATATATGGTAGTATTTTAGGAAAAGGCATCATCTATATCAGTAAAACAACATAATAGAGGCCCAAACCAGACTTGAATATATGAGATACTGCTGAATATATCATAGGAGGTTTAACAGAAGTTATCTTCATGAATCTCCACTTATCCAACATATTGAATTAACTAAAATTCTTTATTCTTTCTTCAAAATTATATACAAATTATGATCACAACACACAGAATTTTGATACAGTAGATTACTCTGTTGTACTCCAATCCTGCTGCTCCCCACAGAGAACTTTGTATGTTTCCGAAAACAACAGCAACAACAACAACTGTTTATGGTTTTGCACTGCACAAATCTATGTGATGTCATTTACAACACAGTCTGCATAAAGTCACTGCCCGGAGTTGTGATGTGCTCAGTGTAGCCAAATGGAGCAGTGCTAGCCAGAATTCCACTGTTCGTTTGTTCCCAAATCTGTTCGGGAACACTTTATGTTAATGATAATTTTCACATAACTATTCCATTTAAATATTAAACAAAATTACCTTGTAATTTTGGAAAAGGAGTTTGATAAAAAGTTTTTAAAATGCCACCTTTTTAAAAGTAACCTTCACTGGACGTCGTACTAAACACCTATAGTCCTACCTACTTGGAAGGCTGAAGTAGGAGGACTGCATAAGCCCAGGAGTTTGAGACCAGTGCCATCAACATAGTGAGATCTCATCTCAATAAAAAAGACAATAACAAAAAAAGTAACCTTATTTTGCTCACCTTAAACATGACATTAATTTCTTCCCCCAGAGGATCAGCATTCACCATTGTGACTTTTAGTGGCACAGCATTAGAACTGAAGAAAGAACATGACTGAAAACATAACATTTAAGCATTAGAAAAATAACACTGGAATAAAAGTAAATTTAACATTTTTTTTTATCCTAGGCATTTTCTCCTTTCACTTGTTCCTTTGAATTATGACAAATGAAATAACACAAAGGAAATAATTTTTAGATGATCTGACAGATAATGTTGTTGTTGTTAGGTGCCATCGAGTCGTATCTGACTCATAGCGACCCTTATAGGGTTTTCAATGGCTGATTGTTTTGGGATTGCCTTGGGAGTGGATTGCCAGGTCCTTCTCCCATTTGTGCAGTGCTGGGAATAGAATTCTGGGACCTGAGAGACTGCAAAGCGGCGCTCTACCAACTGAGCTAAATGCCAGCCCCTGACAGATAATAGGTGTATAAAAATACTTTTTGAAATTTAAACATAATGTACATGAGTAAAAAATGAGTATCCTCTCTCTTAATACAAAGTAACAAGAACTTTAAAACCTGAGACAAAAAGCTGTTAAAGTTAGACCTTTATAAGTGCCTTAATCCCTTGATAGAACAGTTTTCTAATATTTATCCTGACTTAGGATGACATGTCTACTTCCTCTATATACGGTACTTTTATAATTAATTATCCATGGAATGAAATACTGACAAAAACTTTAATAATTTCATTAGCAAAGATAAAATCTTATTTATTTTACCTATTTATTTATTTATGCTGGGGCTGGAATCCAGGCCCTTGCACATGCCAGGAAAGTACTCTACCATAGTTACACCACTGACCCAAATCTTATTTTAAAATGAAACTGACTAAAAATGTTGACCCTAAGACCAATTTAAGAGAAATAATAAAATACCAAGTAGTATATAATTTTATACTGTTTGTTTTTCAAGAATAGTGATCAAGTAAAAATATGCTGAGATGATATGGATCTCAATGACAAACACACATCTTTTCATAAATACTTATAACTAAACTATGCAGGTCTTATCTCATTTGTCATAAGCATTTGTTTTCTTCCTATGCATTATTCTGAAATTTACTATGAACTTGTAAGTATTGTGTCACCTTAATATTTAATTCTTTTGCCACTAGACTTGGTTTGAGAGGGAGACGGCATTTATTTCTCAGAAAAAAGGACTGTACTCGCTCCATACTCCTTTGGAGGACAACCTATGGAAGAGATTATTACTGTTAAGTACATAATGAAAATGAAAATCTATTTTTAAGACAACAAATGATGCTGTGGATACAATTTATAAAATGCCCAATTGTCAAATGCTCACAGGAAATTGTTAAAGAAATGAACTTTCACTGTAAAAATAAAATTAGAATAGGCAAAGGCTGTAAACATCCATGGGAAAAGTACATATAGGCAACCAACAAATACGAAAATGTTAAAGCTCCCTAATAAAGAAAAAAAAGTTAAAACAAAAATGAGATGCAATTTTTTATCTATCAGATGAAAATTTAAGACAATATCCAGCGGTAGGAAACAGCCTACCAGAAGCTATTATTACTAAAAATGTGCACAGCCTTTGATTCAGCTATTTTGCCTGTAGGAAAGTAAAGAAATACTAGCAAGCTTGGTGTGGTGGAATGCACCTGTAGTCCCAGATACATGAGAGAGGCTGAGGTAGGATTGCTTGAGAGGCCAGGAGTTTGAGACCAGCCTAAGTAACATAGCAAGACTCCTGCCTCTAAAAAAATAAAAATGAAATACTAAGAAAGAAGTAAAAATTATGATGTTTGCTGCAGCATTGTATGGGACAGGAAAAACGTATAAACAAACTACATACGCATATTTGCTCATAATTTATGCTATGATACCTTGTAATATCAAAACCAGATATAATTACTGATGGAATTTAAGATCTAAATAAATGGAAAGATACTTTGTGTTCATGAATTGAAAGATATGACATTATTAAAATTATATTATTTCTCAAATTGATCTACAAAGTCAACAAAATCCTTATCAAAATGTCAATTGCCTAACCCAGGCATGAGACAGGAGGATTAATTGTGAGCTTGAGGCCAGCCCGAACTACATAAGAGATCCTGTCTAAAAAAATTAATAAATTTTTAGCCGGGCGTGGTGGCACACGCCTGCAATCCCAGCGGCTCGGGAGGCAGAGGCAGGAGGATCACAAGTTCAAGACCAGAGGCAGTCTGCGTAACTTAAAGAGACCTTGTCTCAAAATATTAAAAAAAAAAGGGCTTGGGTTGCAGCTCAGTGGTCCAGCACTGGCAGAGCATGCAGGATCGAGGCCCTGGGTTCAACCCCCAGTACCACAATAAATAAATAAATGAATAAATAAATAAATAAATAAATAAAATTTTCAAAAAGGCATTACTAGCCAGGCGAGGTGGCGTATGCTTGTAGCCTATAATCCCAGTGGCTCGGAAGGCAGAGGCAGGAGGATCGCAAGTTAAAGACCAGAGGCAGTCTACGTAACTTAGTGAGACCCTGCCTCAAAAAAGTAAAAAAAAAAAAAAAAAAGAGCTGAGGGTGTAGCTCAGTGGTACAGCACTTGCAAAGCATGCAAGTGTGAGGTCCTGGGTTCAACCCCTAGTACCACAAAAAAAAAAGGGCATTACTATTGCCTTTTCTCAGAAATGTACAAAATGACAGTCTGCAGCCATAGGACCCTGGCATCTAATCCCACCTGATCTCAGAAGCTAAGCAGGGTCCGCCTGGTTAATCCTTGGATGGGAGACCACCTGGGAATACCAGGTGCTGCAAGCTAGGGAGAAGGACCTGGCAATCCACTTCCAAAAAAGTTATGAATAGCAGAGAGGCACTGACAATAGTGCCGGGCATGGCACAGTGTCAGAAAGTGTTTCACTCTGTTGTACACAGAGTCACTATGAGTCAGACTCAACTCGATGTCACCTAATAACAACAACAAAATGACACTAAATGTCATATGGAATTGCAAGAGACTGTGAATAGCCAAAACAATCTGGAAACAGAATGAAGTTGGAGGACTTACACTGCCCCAATTTCAAAACTTACTATGGCAAGCAAAACAGTATGGTATAGGTGTAAAGATGTAGCCTAGTGGTAAAGCACTTGCCTAGCAATATTTGAGACCCTAGACTAGATGCACCATCAAAAAAAAAAAAAAAAAAAAAGGAAAAAACAACAAAAGCCCAGTATGGTATAAGGATAGACATACAGATGAACAGAACTGAATTGAAAGTCCAGAAATAAACCCATATTCACACACACACACGCACGCACACACATATAGTCAGCTAATTTTCGAGAAGGGTAAGAAAACCATTCAACAGGAAAGAAGAATCAATCTCCCCCTCTCTCGTTCTTTTTCTTTTTTCTTTTTGTTGTTTTTTGGTTGTTTTTTGAGACAGTATCTTACTACGTAGCCCAGGCTGGCCTGGAACTCATGATTCTACTGCTTTAGCTTCCCAAGTCCTGAGATTACAGACACGTGCCACCATGCCTGGCTTAGAAAAGAAGAATCTCTTTAACACATGGTGCTGAGACAATTGGATAGCCACATGCAGAAGAATGACATTGGAACTCTACCTCATACCATATACAAAAACTGACTCAAAGTGAGCCCAGTGGCACATCCCTGTAAGCCCAGCAACTCAGGAGGCTGGGGCAGAAGGATCACAAATTTGAGCCGAGAGCCAGCCTGTATAACTTAGCAAGATTCTGAGTTAAAATAAAAAAATTAAAAAGGAGCTATTGGAACAACTCAGTGGTAGAGCACTTGCAATGGGTGTGCAAGGCCGTGGGTTCAACTCTCCAGGTACTGCAAAATAAATTAATTAAATAAAAATAAAAACAAGCAAAGGACTTTCACTTTCGCAACGAGGATATAAAATGGCCTAACACATGAAAATATGTCCAATATCATGTTATTAGGTAAATGCAAATTGGAAACAATGAGATACTATTGTACAAGTACTAGAATGGCTGTAATTTAAAAAAATGTGTCTTTTTCTAAACCAAAAACTCAACAACAAATGTGAGTAAAAATGTAGGGAAGTCAGAACTCTTCTATATTGTTGGCAGGAATATAAAATGATATACTGCCACACAGTGGTTTCTCAAAAAAGTCAAGCACAGAATTATTGTATGACTCAGAGATTCCATTCTTAGGTAAAATGAAAACAGGTATTCAAACAAAAACTTATACACACATATTCATATCAGCATTACTCACAACAGCCAAAAGCAGAAGCAAGCCATAAATAAATATAGTATAGAATATTGCTCAGGCACAAAAAAGCATGAAGTTACACTTAAGCATGCTAGAATACAAATGAATTCTGAAAATGTGCTAAGTGAAAGAAACCAGACACAAAGAGCACATACATATGATGCAATTTATCCAAAGTGTCTAGAATAGGCAAATTACATAGGCAGAGAGCAGATTACCAGGTGTTGGGATGAAGGCAAAGGGATAGTGAATGGCTACTGGTAGATGTTTTTCTCTTGGTGTGGAAAAAAAATATCCTCAAGGACTAAGAGAATAGCTCAGTGGTAAAAAATTCATATAGCACATGTGAAGTCATGGGTTCAATACTCAGAACCAAGAAATAAACACCTGGAATTAGATAGCAATGGTGCTAGTACAATATTCTGAATGTATTAAAAGTTACTAAATTATACGCTTTAAAATGGCTAAAATGTAAGTTTTATGTTATATTAATTTTACATCAACAAGAATGTGTGTGTGTGTGTGTGTGTGTGTGTGTGTGTGTGTGTGTCTATGCGTGTGTAACACAATGCTGTTTGGGTAAAACTAAAAACAAATTCCCAAAGTGTGTGTGTGTGTGTATATGTGTGTGTGTATATATATATGTGTGTGTATATATATATACACACATATACATAAAATGATCAGGAAGGACAAGCAGCAAACTAGGAACAATAGATACTTCTTGTTGTTAGGCATAGAAACCCTATGTACAGCAATCAAAACACTTCCCGATTCTCTGCCAGACACATGATCTTATTTATGTTTAAGCCCATTGTTGCAGACACTGTGTCAATCCATCTGGTGGAGGGTTTTCCTTTTTTTCGTTGACCTGCCACTCTCCCAAACATGATGTCTTTCTCCAGGGATTGGTCTTTCCTGACTACCTGTCCAAAATATGCAAGACGCAGTCTGGCCATCCTTGCTTCCAAGGAGCACTCTGGTTGCACTTCTTTTAGGACAGATCTGTTGGTTCTTTTGACAGTCCATGGTATATTCAATAATTGTCTCCAGCACCGTAATTCAAAAGCATCAATTCTTTTCCTGTCTCCCTTATTCATTGTCCAGGCTTTACAACCATATGATGCAACTGAAAATACCATGGCATGAGTCAGGCAAGCCTGTCTTCAATGTGACATCTTTACTTTTCAATACTCTAAAGATATCTTTTGCCACAGCTTTTCCTAGGGCAATGCATTTTTTGATTTCTTGACTGCTGCTTCCACGGGTGTTGATTATAGAGCCAAGCAAAGCAAAATCTTGGACAACCTCAATCTTTTCTCCGTTTATTGTGAAGTTGCGTACTGACCCAGTTGTAAGGATTTTTGTTTTGTTGATGTTTAGTCGCAACCCATACTGAGGGCTATTGGCAAAGTGAACTAGAAATAGTAAAGTCTTCATTTTTTATTCTATAAATTTAATTATCCAGATTAAAAAATAAACATCAATTGATATTTTCATAAATATAAAAAAGTTAAAAAACAAGATAGTGAAAAGAGAAGCTCCAAGTTGCAGGGTGTCATGGTGCATACCTATAATCCCAGCTACTCAACCAGTTGGGGCAAGAGGATCAGATTTGAAGCCAGAGGCAGCCCACACAACTTAGTGAGACCCTATCTCAAAATTAAAAATATAGAAGGTGCTGGAGTATGGCTCAGTGGTTGACTTGCCTAATATGCATGAGGCCCTGGGTTCAAAATTGCCCAAGGACAATTTTGATCAGAAAGGAATTAAGAAGCATAGGAATTAAAAACCACTGATTTGAATTGGGTTATAAAATCTTTTCCCAGTATTTTAAAAACCTTTGAATTTTATCTGCTCAAACCAGTACAGGTGCAGTGAAGAGTTTTATTGGGAGTCTACTGATAATTAGTAACAACTTAATTTGTAACATCATAAAGATCCTTTTACATCAAAACATTTATATTCTCTCTCATGGGTACATACCTGTCTGGCTGATCCACTAGCCTGTCTTACTTTTTCTGCTACTCCTCCCAAAAGCTGTACAAGTTTTGTCTGCTTAGAGAGTTCTTCTCGTAGTCCTTTTCCTCCTACTGAGAGGAGAGCTCCCAACACATGTTCATAACGGGTACCAAACTGTGTATCATGCAGGGCATCCTTGAGAAGCCTAATACAGCAAAATATCTTGTCAGCCATTCCTGATAAAAGGACAATGCTCCCTCAAAAAATTAACTTAACAAGTTCTATTTTGGCTATCCAGGAATTAATTTTAAGCTATATAAGTAAAAACTCATTAGTTATAGAGCTATAATGTGCTGAATATTTTCCAATAGAGGTCTTTGTTATTTTTGGTTTTATTTCTGAAGACATGAAATTTTAGCTTCTTTAAAATAATAAATTCAGTAACATATATGATATCCATAGTAAGTACTCTGAGCACACTACCTAAGAGTTACAGAGTTATGTCATCTCGACAAATACTAGCAATGGAAAAAGGTACTTAATAACATTTAAATCTTACCAGTATAAACTGTGTGCTATCTGGATATTTCCCAGTGCCCTGGAGAGAAGGAAGCGTACTAATGAACTATTCAAGTAAACTTCATATTTCAAAGCCTGCATACAGAAAAAAATAAGAATTACTAATGGTCAAACCCATACTAAACTATTGGGATAAAATTATAATAGTAACTATATAAAGCAAGCCTGCAGCTGTAGCACTGTGGCGCTTGATCCTGTTAGATCTTGGAAACCAAGCAGGGTCAGGCCTGGTTAATACTTGGATAGGAGACTGCCTGGAAACACGAGATACCGTAGGCTTGGGAGAAGGACCTGGCAACCCACTCCCCAAAATCAATCCATTGAAAACCCTCTGAATAGCAGAGAAGCACTGACCATAGTGTTTTCCCTTTTGTACACAGGGCCGCTATGAGTCGGACACCGACTCGACAGCACCTAACAACAACAACAATATCAAGCAAGTATTACTCTTATTGGTAAAAAGATGATACTTATAAATATACAGGGCTTGCTGTATAGCTCAGTGACAGAATGCTTGCATAGCATGTGAAAGGCTATGTGTTCAATCCACAGCACTGCAAATAAATAAAATTTTAAAAATAAAACAGATGCGCCAGGTGTGGAAGCACACACTTATAGTCATTCCAGCACTCAGGAGGTTGAGGCCAGAGGAATAACACGAGTTTGAGGCCAGCATTGGCTACAAAGAGAGTTCAAGGCCAGCCTTGAGATACATAAGACCCTGTCTCAAATAGATATAGTAGATAGATAGACAGACAGAGAAGAAAGATAGATTAATGGAGGGCAAATTAAAGAAATCAAGCACAAAAAAAGATTCAAGAATAATATTCATTAGCTGTGTTTCATTGGCTAGTAAAGAAAAATCAAAGGAAATTTCAAAACTGATTTATTCTAATAGTCTAAAAGAATCTTAGAATTAAAAATTCAGGTACAGATATACCATATTCAAGTGGGGCAGATGACAACAATGAAAAAAAAATTCACACTATATCCACATACAATGTTCCTCAACATTGCCATACTACAATGGTATCTTAATCAAAACATAAAGGGGATCCCTCAGCAAGCTCCCTACTCATGAAAACCAAGGTGGAGGAGTAAAGAATGAGGTAACTTAGTAAAAAAAGCTCACTTGCACAAACTGTGGAAGAAGATCTGTTAGCTCATCATCACTAATGGCTTCAATCCATGACACAGCTATGGATCTCACTTCTTGATCAGCAAATCTAGAATATCAGAAAAATCAAGATTTTACAACGATCTCTTTCTAATGAAGCTGTATTTCCTGAAAACACAATCTCAATTTGTTTTTGACAAAGAAAATTCAAATAGTTCTTTATTCTAAAGCAATATGTTTGTTCTTTTTTAGAGAGAAATCTTACTGTGCAGACTCAATTTTGGGAGTACTTAGAAATCTTAAGTTTATACAAACTAATTTTGGCCTACATCATATAAATATAATAAATCATTCAAAATTTACAACCTAATCCTTTATTTAGGTTAGTTTTAAATGACATGAAATGCTTTTCTGAGTATTTCAATGCAAAAAATTATTTGTAGAAATACACATTCACACATTTATATTGTATCAAACTGCTGTCATGTTAAAATGTAAGTGAGTACTCCTGCAATATCTTACTGAAAAAACTGACAATAAAACAGAGTAAGTAAATGTATTTGACTTACTTTGAATCAAGAAGCTCCAATGCTGTCAGTGGGGACAATGGAGACCACTGGTAAAGCAGTGAGTAAGTTTTGGCAAGATTAACCCATTTCCAGTTTGGGGCACTTGCTAGTATTTTAGGAAGACAATTTGGATGTCTGAGGCAATAATAACGCTTCTCCCACAAAAAGGCTTTATCTTCTTTAGAAAGTCTGCACACATGATAGAATGAAATTACTCTCAGTGATATTATGGTGACACAGTTATGGCTGCGATGATTAAAAAACCAAAGATGTACTCACTTGGAACAATCACTTCTTGGTAGAATCATTAATACTAATTTGGAATAGAAAACGCAATGTACAGCAAACATCACTAATTTACCCTAATTTTGGAGGTGGAAAGAAATCACTCTGCCTTAACAAAAGACCCTTAGTCATAGAAAATGAAAGCTAACTATGTACAATAAAAATTTATTGAGCTCTAATAAGATGCCAGGTATGAGAAATCAATGAATAAGCAGATCTCATCCTAAGAGATAGCAAGGATTTTGTCCATTTTATACAAGTAAAATCAAACATCATGTCGAAAACAAATGCTACTATAAAATTTTAGAAAATAACTATATAGTTGAATTGACAAATAGTCAAAATGAAAGGGGCTTATTCTGGAGACTCTCTCTTTTTTTTTTTTTTTTTTTTTTTTTTTTAGTAACAATCCAAATCATGGCGCATATATACATGTTTTATAAAGAAATTTAAATTTAAACCCTTTCATGTGTCTTTCTATATTAGCCAAGGCTGGCCTTGAACATATAGCTCTCCTGCTTCTGAATGCTGAGATTACAGGCATGGATCACCATGTCCAGCTTGGGAGATTCTAATTCTAGACAAGTGCTCTACCATTAAGCTAAATCCTCAGTGCTGATTTAAACACAAGCCCAAACCAAACCTAAACACTCTAAATTTTAACATATTGAATCTGCACCCAAACCTGAACCCAAGTTTTCCTGGGTTTGAAGCCCCACTTTTTATTTGATCAAAAGGCAAACATACTGGAAAACATTTACAAATAGTTATAAATGAATTAATTTCCTTAATCAATAAAAAAACCTTCTCATACAAATATGATAAAGATCAACAACTCAGTACTAAAGAGAAAGTATGAGGAGTAAGTGTTTAGAAAGGAAATACAATGTCTTTTAGCCATTGTTAATAATCAATGAAATAAAATTAATACAACATATTACCTTACATACATCAGAGTTCCAAAAAAGGTTTATTCTATAAAGTGTTGGAGAGGAATCAAAAAAATGAGAATTATACTATTGACAGAACTATTAAAGCCACAACCCTTTGGAGAACAATTTGACAAAATTTATAAAAGTTACAATGTATATATTCTGCAACCCAGCAACTTTCCTTCCAGTTGCATATTATGGAGAAAATCCTTATATATTTCCTCATGGAGAAAAGAATGCTCACTGTAATATCACTGTTATATTTATTTGGATTGCTAAAAAACTGATTGGAAATGTTCATTAAATTATGTTCAGTAAATTATGCAGTGAAGAACTGTAATTGTCAAGAAGGAGGGTTTTTTTTGGGGGGGTGTATAAATAAAAAATGGGGGCTCAGGTTTAGCTCAATTGGTATAGTGCTGCTTTGTACTCTGAGGCCCTGGGTTTGATTCCTAGCACCACAAAAAAAATGAGCGAAGGACCTAGCAGCCCACTCCTAAAACAATCAGCCACTGAAACCCTCTAAATAACAAAGAAGCACAGACACAGTGCTGGGCATGGCACAGCGTTGGGGAGAGTTTCATTCTGTTGTACATAGGGTCACTATGAGTTGGGCCCAACTTGACAGCATCTAACAACAACAAACATATATATAATGTCCAAGATATAGTAAATGAAGAAATTAAGAAAAATAGTGTATATAGTGTCACCATCAACATGAAAGAAACAAAATCTAAAAACACCCATATGGGTGCTTTTACGTGAACAGACTATCTGTGGAAGCACACACAAGCTTAGGAGGTTGACTCTGGGAAAGGAAATTAGGAGAAAGACTTTACTGTGAACATTTTGCAGTATTTGAACTTTTTCAGTACTCACATGAAATGAATATACTTCAATGCATGTATTGCATGTACATACATAACATTTAAATTATTCAATTGAGAACTGTAGTTGTTAAGAAGGAGGTTATAGCTATAATGTCTAAGATATAGTAAATGACAAAAATCAAGGAGACACGTGATTTCCCCAAGTCTGTCAGCTCGTCGTGCTTGTGTGTTGCTAGGATGCTGAAAGCTACACCACGAGTATTTCTCATACCAGTAAGCCTACCCATGGTAGACAGGTTTCAGCTGAGCTTCCAGACTAAGACAAACTAGGGAGAAGGACCCATCAGCCTACTCCTGAAATAATTGTTGTTGTTAGGTGCTGTCAAGTCGTATCCCACTCATAGCAACGTTCACAGGGTTTTCAATGACTGGTTGCCATCAGGATTGCCTTGGGAGTGGATTGCCACATCTTTTCTCCCATTTTTGTGGTAGTGGGAATCAAACCTGGGACCTCAGAGACTGCAGAGCAGTGTTCTACCAACTGAGCTAAATCCCAGCCCCTCCTGAAACAATTAGCCATTGAAAACTCTATGAATAGCAGAGAAGCTCTGTAAAATATTGTGTCATCAAATAAGCCCTCCAAGTTGGAAGGCATTTGAGAAATGACTAGGGAAGAGTTATCTCCTCAAAGTTGTGCTGATCTTAATGACAGAGTAAAGCCCTGGGCCCTCCCTTTGCTGATGCAATACAACTCAAAATCAGATGAAACACAGCTATTGCAACAATGGGTTTACCATAAAAAGATCATGTGCATGGCACAGTGTTGGGTAGTGTTTTGTTCTGTTGTACATAGGGTCACTATGAGTCAGATCTGACTCAATAGCACCCAACAAACAAAAACAATCATTATATACAAAATTAAATGAGTAGATAGTAAAATATTTCATTCACATGAACATATCATTACACTTAACACTAAAAAGTGACTTACTCCTAACTTTTACATAGTCTAATAAGTTTTTTTTAACTATACAAAATTTATTTTCTTCACCAAAAATAACAGTAATATTTTCTGTATTATTCTAGATAAACCACAAAACATTTACTTTTGTAGGTTTTGCTTAGAAATCAAGGTGAGGCAGTCGATATAATCATGGAAAAAGACAGAAGAAACAGACAAATCAGTTGTTTGTATAGATGGCCTCTGATTCTGTCTTGACCATGAAGCAGAAGTGTTCAGAATTCACCTGCTGAAAAGCTATGAAAATGTAGGCTCAATGAAGGAATGTAAACCACAACAACCAGATGTGGAGCAACAATGCCAGGTGCTTCCATTCAAATTTTAATTGTGACTTGTTTCTTTCAGTTCATTTGATAAAGACAAAATCTACACTGAAATCTTTGTTTGGTGGTAATTCTGGTAATTCTCTGGTAATTCTCTTAGTAACTGTCCATTACAGAACTCCCCCCGCCCCCGGTGCTGAGGACTGAACCCACAGCTTTGCACTTACTAGGCAAGCACTTTACCACTGAGCTACATCATCAGTCCTTAATTTTCTGTACATAGCCCAGGCTGGTCTTAACACTCGACCCTCCTGCTGCTGCCTCCCAAATACTGTCATTACAGATTTTTAACAACACACTTAAAACTCCTACTAGTCAAAAATCAATGATGGGATCAATGTAACATTTTATAAAATGCATTCCTTTCTTCCATATCTCTTCAAAATTCATTTCCTCAAAAATCTGATAACTAAATACTTGACAACTGGATCCAGTGAAATGTTTTATCTAAAATGACTTCACTAAAACAATTCCAAAGTGCCACTATCGGATCATTCAGAGGTAAAGTGTGGCACTTCCAATGCCATCTTCTGGAAGAACAGACAGGTATTTGAGGCATGAGAATTCAAATGGGGATAATTTAAATAAGCACATTATCAATGGCTAATATAGTCCATCGGAGGCCTCTATATAGGCAAAGCTATTCCATTATTAAGTGGCTGACCTATTATACCTACAGCTTTTCTTCAAATATCAAATATAAGACAAAGTCCATTTAAAACATTTCTTAGATATTTTCAATGGTTTGTGAATTATCTGTAGGAAGTTCTGACTTAGCTGTGTAGAGTTTGATATATGTGTCCACCATTATATCTAGATCATGTTTTATATCAAAATTTATGTTAAGCAAAGCCAAATTACTTGACCTTTGGTCTGTCAAAGTATTTCTCAGGTATGCTTTGAGACGCTTTCACCCATTTTCATAGCACTCATTCTCGACCTTCATCACAGGAAAAATACACAGGACCTTCAGCAAGGCATACACATTAGGAAAAAACTTGATGTCAGGCAGGTGGATGACTTCATAAATGGTGGACGGAAGCTCTATATCCTTCCCTGTGTGTTTCCACTTGATTCTCCAACAATGAAGCTCTGCCAGGAGCGTGTCAGGATTGGATATGTCACTTTTCTACATGTCAGCATGGTGTTCCTCTGACATTGAATTTGAGCTGCCCCAGGACGGAGGGTACCAGAGATAAGCATTTAAGAGCTCTGAGGTGCTATTCTGAGATTATATCTTTAAGTTCCTGAATAATGTGCTCTACTGTTGAAACACTTTAGGGTTTCTTTATAGTAACTCTGAGAGGTGAGCTGAGACTCCACGTTACCTTGCTGAGCCCCACGGAATTTTCCAGGGAGTTTCATTTGAATATGAAGTTTGGTTGCTAAATTTGTGGCTTCCTCAAACCAAAACTGATGATAAACTTCAATGTTTTCCATCACTTCATTGAGTGAATGCAATACTGCAGTTAAGCTACTGGCTGCAAAGAACACATCAGAAGTTTGTCCCTGGAGATTTTTCCCAAAGGCTCTTGTAAAAGGTAAGACTTTTTAAGAACAACAATGGTAACAATAAAATCAAAATCTGTCACTGCACTAGAGAGTACAAATGCTTGACCAGCTATACAGTTATTCCACCTAATATTTGTGTCACTATTTATATCATTTAAATATAAAACAATTGCTTGCAGGAGGTCCACTAAAATTTCAAAAGCATCATGCCTGCCTGTCCACTGAGAATGACAAATTCCCTTCAGTACTTTACCCTGTTCTTCACTATTCTGAAAAAATAACAGAAATTACATTATCAAGTTCTAAGAGCAGTTTCAGTGATCGATGGAAAAAAGAACAAACTTCCTCAATTGTTCTTAATGCAACTGATACCCCCATCACAGGGAATAATTTCACCAACCACATGTTTAAGGCACAAGAAGAGCAGAGTGTACAGATAGCTTAAGGATATTTCTTTAAAAGTCTAGAAGCAACAACTTTCATTTTGAAAGAAAATCCACCAGACACAACGTAAGCCTGCCCACAACAATACTCCATATTTAGTCCTCACTTCTCAGTTATAGTAGTGTGAAATTTCACTGTCAAAATTTCTGCATCAGCTGCATAAGGCAGGAGGCCCACAAATTCCTCTCTCAAGTTATGTGACTCATCAACAAACCTTACAGGACTGGCAGGTGCTCTTCCCCTATGTCCACCGCATCATCAGTGATAATGGAAAAGAAGTGTGAGTCTCTCACTTCCCTGAGGGTTTCTTCCCTAATGCAGCTCTCACAGATCTCTAGCATTTGTTTCCACTGTGTTTTAGAACAGAACAATGTGTTAACTGTTGTGGTCTCAAAGCACTTTCTCAGGATCTCTTCACCAGAATTTATCCAGCACTGAGCGGTGCTTGAAAGTTGTCAGGAGCAAAGAGACCTTCTGGAATTTCATCAGCTTCTTGCCCATCAAGAGGTATGTTTTGTTTTCCCATCAGAATGAAAATTTCAAATAAAGACTTTAGATATTCTTTGTTTTCCTTATCTTCAAGGGTTAAAGTGTCTTTGTTCTGCTGGTTACCTTCTGCGCCGGGGTTCTAAACCCTGCTGTTGTTTGTTTCTGTATGTTTTTGTTCCTGTTCAGAAGCTTCATCAATTTTTTTCTGTTTCAGTGTCCTGACTTC
The DNA here is from genome assembly GCA_007922755.1 of Pedetes capensis. Lineage (NCBI taxonomy): Eukaryota > Metazoa > Chordata > Mammalia > Rodentia > Pedetidae > Pedetes > Pedetes capensis. The sequence goes on from VMDO01009759.1 coordinate 71,017, forward strand.
ATCTTCACTCAATTCTTTTGTTTTCTATGTCTACTATGTGGATTGTTCAAATGACTGGTAAGATCAAATATTGTTGGTATTGCCTTTCCTCGAAGAACTGTCCTATAAGGACTCTCCCAATGACTTCACAAATATCTGGTTCAATTAATTTTGAGAAATAAAATAACCCAATCATTCTTTGGTTTTCTGATGTCTCTGCAAAATGTATAGTTCTACAGATCATAGAGGTCTCAAAGTGTTTGGCACACAGTCGATAATGTTTATTTAGTTGGTCAGGTGTTTTATCTTCTAAGTCTGCTCTCCTATAATTCTCCACCCACTTCAGACATCTAGCCGAGTCCTGTGGGACCAGGTCCAATTGCATGCTCTTCCATGTGTAGTTGGGGGCCGCACACAAGTTCAGCATCATAGCCTGCCAGTCAGCGGACCGAGCCCTGCCCTCCCCTCCCCGCCACTTCAGGGCAGCCTGCCCACCCACCGGGCCAGGGAGGGAAGTCTAATAGGTTTTTTGTGGGGTGGGCAGTGCTGAGGGTGAAACTCAGGACTTTGATCAAGCTAGGCAAATGCTCTATCACTGAACTACACCCCCAGTCTCTGTACAGTCTTTTATTATATATTTTAAAATAGGTTAAAAAGAAAACTTTGCAAAACTTAGCTTAGAAAACTAAGAGTACTTATAAATCATTAACTAAATCACAGCATTTAATACAAGCCTCTAACTTGGAGCTTTACACTGTAAGAGATTCTTAGGTAAACAGAATAAATGAAGCATACCCAAGTGATGAGTCTCTGTGAAGAATATTGAGAAGTTTCTCTTTTATATCATTCTCCAGTGTTTCTAAGTTGTATTGTGGTATAATGTTTCTGTCAATTTGAGGACTTGCATAAATAATATCAAATGCAGGAGAAGGAAAATCCACCTTAAAATTTTAACAGAAGTTGATCAGATTATAGTCCAAAAATGTGCCACATTAGCTTCTTTGTCTTGAAGAAAACTTATTTTTTTAGCAATCAAGGTGGATTTATACTGAGTATTCAATTAGTATTTCTTGTCTTTTTCTTGAAAGTGATTGGTATATCTCAATAGCACATTACATTTCTTAGAATGAGTACAATGCATGCTTTACTGTTCTCAGAAATGGTTTTATGACATTTAAAGAGATTCTGAGAGTAAAACGATATTAGGCATCTTTAGTAACAACCCTAATTGTGGTATATGCACACATTTTTTTATAGAGAAATTTAAATTTAAACCCCTCCACATGGTAAGAACTACCATTACCTGTAGCACTATTCTTTCCATGACATATCCTTTTTTGGGGACCATTCCAGGAATAGAACTTGTATGTGATGAAGTCCAAAGATACAGAAGTTTAGTTCCACATGTTAAAAACCTTCATGAATATAAAAAGAATACTGTGGTTTTCATTTTAAAAATCCAAAACTCACAACACGTGGTAATCAATTTGAAATGTTAGTATCATACCCACTAAATAAAAAGAGTATCATCTTTAAGAACAAATGAGAAAGAGTTACCCATGTTGTACTGAGACTTTAGGTAAATGTATTCAAGTGTAGGGTGAGAAAAAAAGACAAAATGAAAAATGTATCTTGGGATAAGCAGTGTTGAGGGCAGAATATAAGGGAAAAAATAAAGGGATCACCTGTCTCAGAAACGTCTATAAAAAGTAAGGTAAAGGATAGTCTTTCAAGATTTTTCTACATAGCAGTACCTCTCAAAGTAGAAGTTTGTATTAAGAGAACAGCCTCCTGACTTTTACTGTTAAAGCAAAAACCACATGCCAAGATGCCAAGAAAACAGATAATTACTTTGGGTCAAAACTCTAATCATTTGCTATGAGAAGTTAAATCTCTGCCCTTCGCAGTAAAGCAAAAATAAATAAATAAATTGGTGGGCCATACGCTCTCTGTTGCAAAGATTCAACTTGGCTATTCTGATGCAAAATATCCATGAACAATACGTAAATGAATATTTGTGCTATGTTATAACAAAATGTATGTATAAAAACAGGCAGTGGGAGCCAAGCAAGATCATTGCTTAGATCAATGCTTCTCAATTAAGAGTGATTGTGCTTCTCTTGTTGTTGTTAGGTGACACTGAGTCGAGTCCTACTTATAGCAACCTTTATAGGATTTTCAACGGCTGATTGTTTTGGGATTGTTTCAGGAGTGAGTTGCCACAGTCTTCTCCCATTTTTGTAGTGCTGGGGATCCAACCAAGGGCCTCAGAGAGTGCAGAACAGAATTCTACCAATTGAGCTAAACCCCAGTCCCATGCTCCTATTAGACATTTGGAAATATTTGGAGACATTTTTGGCTGTTAAATATCCTACAATGCACAAAAGAGTCTCCTACAACAAAGAACTATCTAGCCAAAAATGCTAATAGTGCTAAAAAGCCCTGGCCTATGCCCGACATGGTGGTGCACATTTATAATCTGAATACTCAGGAGGCTGTGGCAGGAGGATCTTGAGTTCCAGCCTACCTGGGTTATATTAGGAGACCTTATCTCAAAATACACAAACCACCCAATGATAGCAAAAGAAACCTGGCCCTAAATCTATTATTATTTCAATAGGGGTTTAAAAACTGTGATATTCTATCATTCTTTCTGCATCTATCAGCTGGAATTTTTCTATAAAAAAACTTTCTCATATCAATTCGTTGGTAACCCTGAGATACAACTGCAATAGAAAGGCAAGTTAAATGCTTAATTCTATTTATCTAACAGTTTTCAGAAACATGAGTTAAGAAATCATTTGTTGCTGAGGATGACTAAAAGGCTTCTGAGTCACTTGGCTTCCATCAAAGTGGCTTCTTCAGGTTGTATACAGGTTGCACCTTAAATAGAAATATTTTAAAGGGAACTCCAAGACCAGGATTATTGGCCCCTAATGCATTAGACACAAATGATAGGAGACCAGAAGAGTTGTGGCATGACATAAAAGATATCATTCACGAAGGAAGCAAAAAATTCTTAAAAAGACAAGAAAAAAAAGAAAACACCAAATTACATGTCAAAAGAGACACTGGACATTGCCCTCGAACGTCGAGCAGCTAAACAAAAGGAAAACATGATGAAGTTAAGGAACTAAACAGAAGATTTCAGAAGGCAGCTCGAGAAGACAAAAACAAATATTATAATAACATATGCAAGGAGCTGGAGGCAGAAAACCAAAAGGGAAGAACATGCTCTGTGTTTCTCAAGCTTAAGAAAGTGAAGAAAAAATTCAAGCCTCGAGTGGCAGTAGTAAAAGATTCTACAGGGAAAATATTAAATGATGCAGGAAACATCAAAAGAAGATGGGAAGAACACACAGAGTCATATACAAGAAAGAGCTGGTAGATGACCAACTATTCCAAGAGGTTGCATATGAAGAGGAACCAATGGTGTTGAAGGACGAAGTGGAAGCTGCCTTGAAAGAACTGGAGAAACACAAGGTTCCAGGAATTGATGGGATACCAATAGAGATGTTTCAACAAACAGATGCAGCACTGGAGGTGTTAACATGTTTATGCCAACAAATTTGGAAAACAGCTACTTGGCCAACTGACTGGAAGAGATCCATATTTGTGCCTATTCCCAAAAAAGGGGATCCAACTAAATGTGCAAACTATCGGACAATATCATTAATATCGCACACCAGCAAAATTCTACTAAAGATCATTCAGAAGCGACTGCAGCAGTATATAGACAGGGAATTACCGGAAAATCAAGCGGGATTCAGAAGTGGGCGGGGAACCAGGGACATCATTGCTGATGTCAGGTGGATATTAGCTGAAAGCAGAGAATATCAGAAAGATATCTATCTGTGTTTTATTGACTACGCAAAAGCATTTGATTGTGTGGATCATAACAAATTATGGATAACACTTCGGAAAATGGAAATACCAGAACACCTAATTGTGCTCATGAGAAATCTGTACATGAACCAGGAGGCAGTTGTTTGAATAGAACAAGGAAACACTGAGTGGTTTAAAGTTGAGAAAGGTGTGCATCAGGGCTGTATACTTTCACTCTATCTCTTCAATTTATACGCTGAGCAAATAATCCGAGAAGCTGGACTTTATGAGGAAGAACGCGGCATCAAGATTGGAGGAAGACTCATTAACAACCTGCGTTATGCAGATGACACCACTCTGCTTGCTGAAAGCGAAGAGGATTTAAAACATTTACTGATGAAGATCAAAGATCATAGCCTTCAATATGGGTTACGACTAAACATCAACAAAACAAAAATCCTTATGACTGGGTCAGCACACAACTTCACAATAAATGGAGAAAAGATTGAGGTTGTCCAAGATTTTGCTTTGCTTGGCTCTATAATCAACACCCGTGGAAGCAGCAATCAAGAAATCAAAAGACACATTGCTCTAGGAAAAGCTGTGGCAAAAGATCTCTTTAGAGTATTGAAAAGCAAAGATGTCACATTGAAGATGAAGGTGCGTCTGACTCATGCCATGGTATTTTCAGTGGCATCATATGGTTGTGAAAGCTGGACATTGAACAAGAGAGACAGAAAAAGAATTGATGCTTTTGAATTGTGG
>VMDO01009760.1:0-26744 GCA_007922755.1 Pedetes capensis
ATTTATATGCATTTCTGTTATTACACAAAGAAAGCCTTTATTTTAATGAATCATAATTATACTTCACTGAATATACTAAAAAATGAAGTCCCATAAACAACTAATCATTGTAGCAATTTATAACAGCAATGAAAAATCTCATCCATTTCTCCCCACTCACCAAAGCTTCTCTCATTCCCAGTGTGTCAGGTTTCTGTACTTGGGCCACGCTGTTCTTTAAACAAATCTTCCAGCCCATACTCCATTCCTTCTGCCCAGTATGCTTCTCAAAAAAAAAAAAAAAAAAAAAAAAAAAAAAAAATGAGTCCAGTTCTGAGCAACACCACAAGATGAACAAATGTGGTCAGTTTTAACACTGTTTAGGACGCTATGAGAATGTGTCCTGGGGACTTCAGCTGCCAGGAAGTGCAGGGAAAGCTTCCCTGAGCAGAGGTATCTTTTCATCTGCTCTGGGTTGTGTAAGTGCACTCACATCTCAGTTCTGACACTCAGTCAAGTGACTCTCAGGGCTTGGGTCCTCATGCACAAGATGAGGGAAATATGCATTTAGCAGGTTTGTTGTGAAAGTGAGCGGTAACACAGGTAAAGCTCCTCTCAGTCTCAGGCATATGTTAGACTTCAGGGCACTTAAACAAACAAAAAAGTGCTTGGTGCTTGCTATAATTATATACCGATGTAACCATTAAAGGAAGACTATAAACTCAGCGCAGTGGCGCACGCCTGTAATCCCAGCGATTTGGGAGGCCGAGGCGGAGGCAGGAGTATCGCAAGTTCGAGACCAGAGGCAGTCTGCGTAACTTAGTGAGACCCTCAAAAAATAAAAAAATGGGCTGGGGGTGCAGCTCAGTGGTCCAGCACTTGCACAGCACGCAGGCGAGAGGCCCTGGGTTCAACCCCCAAGAACAGAGGCGGGGGGGGGGGGGGGGGGGGGGGGGGGGGGGGGGCGAAGGGGGGAGGTGGGAGACTATAGAAAAGCTTGGCCAGAAGCTAAAGGTAAATGCATGGAGGGGAAATTTGCAAAGGTGAAGTCAGGACTCTGCATTTGTCTGAAGGCTTCCTGCCCTAAGTTTCAGATGTTGCCGCATCGAACACGCTAAAGCTTCGCTAAATACTGTTTTCATGAACGGATCATTTTTGAAGGTTGATCTCTTTCAGAGTTTTCCAGCAAAAGTCGATACCTGAGAGACAGCACCGCGGTCGGAAGGCAGGGCAAGTGTTTCAAGGCAGCCCAGGGAGTGGGGAGCAAGGAAGGCTCAACGCGAGGCTTTCGTCGGAGGTCAGATCGAGCAGCCTGGGCGCCCCCTGGGCAGCACCCAAAGGAGAGGAGCTCGGGCCCCGCGGCGCACTGGCCGCAGGAAGCTCAGCCCCGCTGCCCGCGCCGCTCCCAGCCGCTCCCTCCCCAGGCCTCCCAGGCTCTGGAGCCGGGCCACCGCCGCACCCTTCAGATGGGTGTGAGCGCTGTCCTAATGTCCTAAGTAGACGTGACCACCGCCCGGACCAAAGCCCACACGGAAATGGGAGTGGCGGGGGAAGCAGGGCGGGGAGACCAGGAGCAGGGGAGGGCGACCGGGAGGAGGGAGGATGGAGGGCGCGGCGGGAGCCGTGAGGAGGCGCGAGGTGCGGGAGGCCGGCGGGAGGCAGTGCGCGCGCTCGTCTCTCGCTGCGCAGCTGCTCGCGGGCGGCGCGGCCAGGTGAGCGCGAGATGCTGCTGCCCTCCGAGCGCGGGCTGCCGCTGCTGCTGCTCCTGGGCCCGCTCGGCCCCCTCTGCCACCGAGGCTGGGCGGGACCCGCGCCGGCCGAGGACGTCGTGGAGCTGGAGTTCGCCACCGAGCGCCCGCTGCGCCTGGTGAGCCCAGCGTTCCTGTCCTTCACCATCGACGCCAACCTGGCCACGGACCCGCGATTCCTCACCTTCCTGGGGTAAGCGCCGGCCTCCTGGCCCCGTCGCCTTTCCTGCCCTCCAGACACCCGTGCCAGAGCAGCCAGCCACTCGCCTCTCCTTTGCACCGGAGCAACTTTACATTTCGTCTTGGGAACCGCAGTCCCTGTTCCCCCGCATCTCGCCTTCCAGCCCCCAAATTTTCTCTGCTTTTCCTTTATTCATTCATTCATTCATTCGGCACTTGGCTGAGCACCTACTAAGCACAGGTATCGGGGACATTTGGAAAAGCAACTGTCCGCCTGCCCCATCACTCACCTCATTGGGAGGAGGGGAACTGGGCAGGCAGCCCAGAGAGCTGGGAGCCTTTGAATTTGCTGCACAGTGTAGGACGAGTAAGCGCGTGGCTCAGGCTGTCTCCTTTAAACTATTAGGGAGATTGTGTTTTAAAAAAGAAAAAGAAAAAGAATCAAATGGAAAGGACCTCAAAGGAGAAGAATAAGTATTATTTCTTTCATTTCGTTTAAAAATCTAAATATTAGGTGACACCTGGGAGAGTATAGGGAGAAGGACCTGGCAGTCCACTCCCAAAACAATCCGCCATTGAAAACCCTATGAATAGCAGAGAAGCACTAGCAGTAGTACCTGACATGGCACAATGCTGGGGATTGTTTTTTCTATTGTACATCGGGTCACTATGAGTCGACTGGACTCAATGGCACCTAAGAGCAACAACAGCAGAGTACAACAGTGACTCACAGGGCCCTGTCTCTCCAAAATGAGGCTGCAAATATGATGTTGCTTTATCAACTACAAGGTTTTCTCTTCTTTCCCTCCCTTCCTTCCTTCTTTCATTTTTCCTCACTTGAGGAAATATACCTGTTGTATATTTATGGCTCCTGCTCCACAAGTGTAGACTGACCCTAACGTGAGGGCTGCAGGGACAATCCTAGGTCATCCAGGCCAAAAGAGACTCCAAAGGTGGCGGAATATTTTGTTGCTGTTGTTCTGAGACATTGTGTCACCATATATATATATAGCCCAGGCTGACCTTGAACTGGAGATCCGCCTGCTACAGCCTCCCCAGTGCTGGGATTACAGGTGTGCATCACGGTGCCCTACTGATGACCACATCCTCACCAGCCTATTATTTCTCCATTGTCAAAGACCTAGACACCACCTTTCGTGAGCCCGCACTACCAGGTTCCATTGCCAGTTTCACAGGTAGCCTAATGGTTAAGAGATTGGCAGTCCCGCCACACTGGCTTGACTCCCAGCTGTGGTCAAGCTGGATGACTTGGTTTCTGCAGGTTGCATGGGCACCGCAAACGGTGGTTTTCTCATCTACAGATAGGCTTTCTAGAACCTGCCTCAGGGATTATTATGAGGATCTGATGAGATAATACTTATCACACTGATTGACTATTTAAAATTTAAGCTAATGTTTTCTTCCTGGAAAATGGTGAGGAGAGTTTGCTAAGCATTTGCCAGTTTTCTCTGTTCCTTTTGATCACAGTTAAGTTCTCTCTTTTCTCCTGTGGCAGTAGAGAGAGAATTTCCTGGTGGGGAGAGCTCTGATTTTGTCCTTCCCCTTTGGGGTGGGAAGATGACACCAGGCTGCAGCTGGGTGGGGGATGGGAAGAACACTGGAGAACCACTGAACCACAGGCCTCCAGCTCTAAGGACCCCAGGTGGGAGGGGTGAGTGGGGAGTGGTTCACTAAAAACAGAGCGATGAAGTAGATGTCCGTTTTCATGAAATGAGAGGGCTCAGGTCCTCCTTTGCTGCCACCAGGACACGGCTTACCTTTTCTCCCCAGGGAAGGTAGGTTGGGATTCCTCCCTGGAGAAACAGATCCAGAAGAAAAACCCTACCGTATGACTTTCAGGCTCCAGGCCTGATCTCTCCACAGTCACACTCCCCTCAATTTTCCAGCATGCTTACCCCAAACCCATAGAACGTCCTGGCTGTACCTCAGGGAGTATGATACTTTCACTCTTCCTAATAAACCTCTTAGCTTCCCATAGCATTCTGCCTTCCCCTTGCCAATTTTTATTAAAGGCCATTCTTGGTCCCTTCCCTTAGCAGACACCGCCATCCATCCCCACTCTGAAACATCCCCAAGCATAGCTGAACTGTTCTCAGGTGCCAACAAGAAGAGGCAAGAGCTCCCTCTCCTGACCTAAGACTTCTCTGCTAACTTAGAGTCCATCTGCCCGTGGTGGTGAGCACCGTGCCCAGGGCGGCCCAGCCATCTCTGAAGATGACTAAGCTTAAGATAAGCTTAATATCTGTCCATAGTAGAGGAGGGTGAGGTTGGTGGTGGTATGTCACAGTTCCTCAAAAGTGGAGATTTGTGAGCAAGGATGTCAAGAACTGAGCTGCCGAGAGCTGAAGGAATAAGGAAGTCAAAAATAACACAGATAGCTGGTTCTTTCTGAGCCCTTGTCATTTGCCAGCTCTATTCTAAATTCCTCCTAGGTATTAATTCGTTGAGTCCTTACTACAGTACCATCCCCCCACGGGTCTGTCAGCTTGTCCTGCTGTGGGGGCTTATGTGTTGCTGTGATGCTGAAAGCTATGTCATTGGTATTTCAGATACCAGCAGGACCACCCATGGTGGACAGGTTTCATCTGAGCTGCCAGACTAAAACAGTCTAGGGAAGAGGACCTGACAGCCCACTGCCAAAACAATTAGCCATTGAAAACTCTCTGAATACTAGAGAGGCAGTGTCAGATTAGTGCTAGAGAATGAGCACCAGCCCCTCACGCTGGAAAGCATTCAAGAAATAAGTGGGGAAGAATTGCCTCCTCAGAGTAGTTGTTGTTAGGTACCATTGAGTCATTATCCGACTCTGCGTACAACAGGTGAAACACTATTGTCAGTGCTTCTCTGCTGTTCATAGGGTTTTCAATGGCAGATTGATTTTTGGGAGGGGGTTGCCAGGTCCTTCTCCCAAGCCTGCAGTATCTGGTGTTCCCAGGGGTCTCCCATCCAAGTATGAACCAGGCCCGACCCTGCTTAGCTTCCAAGATCTGATGGGATCTGATGCCACAGGGCTACGGCTGCAGGCAATGGCAGTAGAGTCAACCTTAATGATGGGAATGGAGTAAAGCCACTGGGACCTCCTTTTGCTGATGTGGCATGACTCAAAATGAGAAGAAACTTAGTGGTTACACCTATTGGCGCAAACATAAAAAGATTTTGTGCATCACACAGTGTTGGGTAGTGTTTCATTCTGTGTACATAGGTCACCATGAGTCAGATCCAACTCTATGGCACCTAACAACAACAACAACAACAACACAATAGTATGAGATGAGTACTATAATCATCCTCATTTTAAAAATGAAGAAATTGAGGCTAAGATTAAATAATTTGTCCATGGTCAACCAGATTGTAAATGAAACCAAAACTTGAAACCAGACTCTGATTACAGAGACAACTGCTGTTGTACACAAAAAGAAAGCAAACCTGTTTTTATTTTTTAAAGAAACAGGGCAGAGTATGTTCAATAAAGATTATCTGGAAACAAACTGAAAGACTAAGATGCCAGGTGTGGTGGCGTGCACCTGTAATCCCAGCTACTGAGGGGGCGGAAGCAGGAGGATCTCAAGTTCCAGGCCAGAGTCAGCTTGCATAATTTAGTGAGACCCTGACTCAAAATAAAAAAAAATTTAAAAAGGGCTAGGTATGCAGCTCAGTGGTAGAGCACTTGCAAAATACACAAAGGCCATGGGTTCAACCCCTACAGTACCACAAAAAACAGAGAGAGAGAGACAGAGACAGAGACAGAGAGAGACAGAGACAGAGAGAGAGAGAGGAATTGACATGATGAAAGGAAGCATTGATATGAGGATAGGAGAATTGGGGCCCAAACCTCTAAGGTACTTCAGAACAGCACTAAGCAAATTTAATCAGATGGCATGATTCTGGCTTCTCCTAATGGAAAACAGGTTTTTTCACATTTGTAACCAGAGAACAGAGAGTACACAAAACTTAAATGCCACTGGTAAAACAATCTAGAATTGAAAAAGAGCATCTTTTAAATTTCTCTACCCAGCGGAATTAATCAACAAACCAGTCAAAATACTTCCTCAGCCTTGCTCTGTGCAGAACACAAACGGGTCCCTGACCCTAGAAAGATAACATGAAATGGAAATATAAGCCTCACAGGCAGGGCATATATATATATATATATATATATATATATATATATACTTAAGTTTTCTACTAGCCGTATTAAAAGAGGTAAAAAGAAATGAGTGAAATTTTTCATGATTTTCTTTAGCTCAGTTTATCCAAGTATCATTTCAACATGTAATTAACATAAAATATTAATGCAATAATTAACATTTTTCTCAAGCCACGTCTTTGAAATCTGGTGTGTTTTATAGGCCTACAGCATTTCTCAGTGCAGGCTGTATTTCAAGTGCTCAGTAGCCACATGTAGCTTGTGTTAGAGAGTGTAGCTCTATATTTGAATTAAGACACACATACAAGCATAATTCACTCATATAAAGTAAGACTGTGCGTGGAGTAGGTGGGAGAAATCATAAGTACTAAGCTGGGCATGGTGGTGCACTCCTGTAACCTCAGCACTCAGGAAGCTGAGGCAGGAGGATTGACAGTAGTTTAAGTCTACATCACGAGTTCCAGGACAGCCTGGGATACACAGTAAGATCCTGTCTCAAAAAACAAACAGAAAAATCATCAATACTGCAAAAGTGATATTGAATAGCAACAGTATTCATAATGCAGCTATGCTTGCTTTTCACGATAATTTATTTTTCTTCAGCAAAGTTCATCTCCTTTTGCCAGTTCAATAAATATTCATTAATAATAACTTACTTTTTTTTAGTACTAGAGATTGAACCCAGGGCCTTGCGTACGCTAAGCAAGGGTTCAACCACTAGGCTGCACCCCTGGCCCCTTTTTTATTTTTTATTTTGAGACAGATTCTCACTAAATTGCACAGGCTGCCTCTGGCCTTGAACTTGTGATCCTCTTTCCTCAGTCTCCTGAGAGCCACAGCACCCAGCAATAATAACTTTCAATAATTAGATTCCCACATCTTCATTGACAGTTGCTTTTCATATTTGGAAAAGCATTTATTATTGATGTTAAGTGCACTGTGTGATAACAGATATTGGAAAAAACCACAGTTCTCCATGTACCTATTGCTGGCAGAAGTAACTGGCCAAAGAGAGACAGAGAAGTGAGTTCTGACCCCTGAGAAATGCTGTCTCCCCCCTGCCCCCCCGCATAGAGGTCTCAGTGTTCCTTTCCATCCCAAACCTTTTCACTGTGTTCCCTGGAGCCCTGTGCTTAGCAACTCTACTTTATCCCTCTCACAGAATATTCCCTTCACCCCTTGCCCTAGCTAAAACAGGCCACTTCTCTGAAGACTTCTCTGCCCTTGTGGTGCTTTTCAGCACAGGCTGCACATTCTCCCATACACCAGCTCTTTTCCTATTCCCCGTGCAGCTTCTAGAAAATAACCCACTAGTTTGAATGCAGCCTGCTATAGTTCAAATCCTTCCTGATTTATTACCTTGAGCAAATTAACTAAGCTTCATTTTGTTCTGATTCAATATCTATAAAATGAAGATAATAATGATACCTACCTCACAGCGTTGTTTTGAGACTCCATGAAAAACATCTACGCAACATACACTCAGTTTGGCCTAAGCTGATGTGTGTTAGAGACAATTGTCAGGACTGCAGTGTGAGGTTCACCATCTCCACAGCTGGCTCCCATCCTGCACTCCTTGTCATTGCACTGTGTTCCCCTCCTTACTTCTTATTGATTAAAGTCTGGCACTCGTCTTCATTTCCAAGTCCCACCAACATCCTAGGTGACTTCAAATCCACCTCTACAAACTACCTCTCAATTTCTTCACTTGCACATTATTTGATAATCTTCACTCGGTGTCATAACGGACCAGCCTGCATCTGCTCAGGAAATGTGCACATTTCTCAACTCTGTGTTCACTAACATCACACTGGTATCACACTTGAAATCATCCATGGTGGGAATATTTACACCATGGAAACTGGCAAACGCTAAAAACCAAGGCACTTGTTTTCTGAGATCTGGCTTACAGCTTAAACCAAGGCACTTGTTTTCTGAGATCTGGCTTACAGCTTGTATTGCTTCACTTCATTTCAGCCAGCTAATGGCATGTCCATGCCTTGACTTTCTTCATCACTAGGAACCTTTCTTTCAGCATCTGAAAATTTAAGTTCAAACCTCGAATTCTTGGGCTACACTTCTTTGCCTTTTCAGCTCCTTCATTCCATGGTAAAAGTAAGTTCCAATCACAACTTTTTTTTAAGCACCCCCAGTTAGCAGCTTCTTCCTCTCTGCTTCTTCCATATCTGATTTGGGCGTCTTGATTTATCACCTGAACCCCTCTTGTGATAATAATACCAAGTCCCTGCCCCATTATTCTTCCTACTAACACTCCAAATCTCAATCCAATCATATTTTCCTCCCTTTGGAATCCACAGGGTAGCTCCTAAATCTAGAAATGGATAAATATTATTTAATGTTTAGTGCATATTAATAAACCACCTCTGTCAAAGATAAGAAACCTATTTTTGCACAAAAGGTAAAATAAAAACACACACCTACAAGACTCTTTTATCCCCCCCCCCCCCCCCCCGCAACAAACTGCTCTGGAAATGGAATGCTGTAGCTGCTTTCATGTATTCTTTTGTTATTTCCATGTCACTATGGTGGGGGGGGGGGCTGGGATTTAGGTCAGTTGGTAGAGTGCTGCTCTGCAGTCTCTGAGGTCCCAAGTTCAATTCCCAGCACCACAAAAATGGGAGAAGGACCTGGCAATCCACTCCCAAGGCAATCCCAAAACAGTCATCCATTGAAAACCCTATGAGGGTTGCTATGAGTTGGATCCCAACTCGACGGCATCTAACAACATGGTGGGGGATATTTTTCCATTTCTTTTTCCTGTATATGATTAAAATATTTTACCTTAGATCAGTTTTGTTTTTGTGGTGAGTTTTGCAGCTGTATTAAATCTGGTTTTTGACAGAGGGCATCAATATTGTATTCTCAAAACACAAAAATATTCCACTGCCAAGAAGACAAAAAAGTCCTTAATATGAAAACACTGAAATGTGATTTCCATTACGCAGCAACAGCCATAGCACTGGGTTTTCATTTGATTTTGTTCAGAAAACGATCATTGTCTGGCGTCCACTTGCCCTTTCATCAGGCTGGCCTCCCTTGTTCATTCACTTCACAAATACTTATTAAGTGCTGGCTGTGTGCCAGGCATTTGTCTAGAGCCTGGGGAGATTCTGAGAAGCTAGACAGACAGGGTCCCTGCTCTCAGGGTGTGAACCTCAGGGTGGTGGCTGGGACAGGTAAGCCAAGGAATCACACAAGGAAGCTGATCTCAAAGAGTGATGAATGCTATGGATGAAATAAGGCCTGGTGATGTGAAGGGGGCACAGCCCATGCCTCTGGGGACCGGGCTCTGCTCCTCACGTATCTGACCGTGGTCATCTTTTGATGCTACTGCTCCTTGTCCAACTCCCAGTTTTCCTTCCTCTTCCTCAAGAGTGCCAATCTCTTGCAGAATTTCAATTGCTTACAGATACTAGCTTGTTCTTGTTAGGTGCCATCTAGTCGTGTCCAACTCATAGTGATCCTCATAGGGTTTTTTTAATGGCTGATTGTTTTGGGATTGCCTCAGGAGTGGATTGCCACGTCTTTCTTCCTTTTTTGTGGTGCTGGGAATTGAACCTGGGACTGCAGAGACTGCAGAGCAGCATTCTACCAACTGAGCTAAATCCCAGCCCACAGATACTCACTAAATGAATCTAAATGCATTTCCTCTATCACCAACCATAATCAAAGTGCTAAGGACTAGAATCAATTCCTTGCCAAAGTCAGCCAAACAGTGCCAGGCCTGAAGGACTACCTCTGAGGAAATTCCTCACATCACCTTTAGTGCCAGGTTTTGGGAGCTGTGGGCTAGGGATTACCAGTCGCTGAATTTAATCTGAGGACTCCTGGATCTATATCCCCACCCTACATGTGTCCCCTGAGTTCTGCTTGAACATGGCCAGGGACCTGATGGACATGTGGCTTTTAGAGTTCCATTAACATCTCATATTCTGTAATACTGACCCTTTCTGCCTTCTTCCTCCTTAACCCCATCTTCAATCTGTCACTGATTCCTCATCTCAGCAAATGACAATACCATCTCCCAAGGTATGTGAAGGCAGGAGCACCACAAGTTACAGGCCACTCTGGGCTATATCGAAAGACAGTCTCAAAAATACTAAACAAAAAAATAATAATAATAATAACCCTATCTTGTCTTCATAACAGTTCTCCAAAGCTACGTACTTTGGCCAGAGGTTTGTCTCCTGCATACCTGAGATTTGGTGGCACCAAGACAGACTTTCTAATTTTTGATCCTAAAAAAGAACCGACCTTTGAAGAGAGAAGTTACTGGCAATCTCAAGTCAACCAGGGTAAGAGAATATTTAGAGAAAAGTGTTATTGCTTATGCTGGACAATTAATAGGAGATTAAGGTCCTCTCAGCTGACCTGTAGGGGCACCCAAACAAAAAGAGGAGGCTGTAGGAAATTTTCCTCATCTGATGTTTTCATGATTGTGGGACCTCACAGACAAAGTGTGCTGGGCATAATTGAGGCTGGTTGATAGAGTAGAATAGGATAGAATAGAATAGAATAGGGGCTGGGATTTAGCTCAGTTGGTAGAGTGATGCTCTGCAGTCTCTGAGGTACGGGGTTCGATTCCCAGCACCACAAAAATGGGTAAAGGATGTGGCAATCCACTTCCAAGGCAATCCCAAAACAATCAGCCATTGAAAACTCTATGAGGGTCGCTATGAGTTGGACATGACTCGATGGCACCTAACAACAACAAGAATAGAAGAGTGGAGTAGAACAGGTGTTGGTTGCCAAAGGAAAGAGCTGCCTAGAAGGAGCATGTGGGTACAAAGGTGTCAAACTACAGAGAGTCTAACTGACAATAGTATTTAGAACAGTTAAGCAGATGTTGGGCCAGCAATAGATTGAAACATAGATTGAGGCATATTTTTTCTGGAAATAAAATATGGAAGAAAGATTTAACTAACAAAGAGATATGAAGATATACTCTGCTTCTAAGAATCGGTTTCAGGATTGATCTACCAGGCAATGGCTCTCAAATTTTATTGACTATTCATATCTCCTGGGGTAAGTTTGAATATTTGGGTCTCTTGAGCTCCAACCTTAGATTCTGATTTTATCAAGCTTGTCAGATGATTCTGATATTGGAAGTCTGTGGGCTTCACATGGGCAACTTGCCCTAGGGAATCACGAAGATTTGTCCTGTGACGTTCAGGAATGCTGTCAGATGTCAAATGTCAATCTGATTGTCAAATCGTTATCTGAACAATTACTAAATATATCATATATGTCGTTGAACTATAATAATGTATGCCTAGTAGCTATATTAATGAGTAGTATTTATTTCATATAGTGCCTATTTTCCTTCTATTTGTTTTCTTAAGTTAGAAAATAATTAGAACAGTTAATCAGATATTGGGCCTAAATTGGCAGAATGGTAATTAGAAAAAAAATAGAAAAAGGCAAGAGTGGTCTTTTTGAATAATAAGTTGGAATTATTGCTGTTAGATGCCATCAAGTCAGGTAGAATTCATAGCAATGACCATATGTAAAATAGAACAAAACATTCTCCAATACAGTGCCATGCCTGGCACTATTGTCAGTGCTTCTCTGCTATTCATAGGGTTTTCAATGGTAGGTTGTTTTGGGAGTGGATTGCCAGGTCCTTCTCCCTAGCCTGCAGCACCTGGTATTCCCAGGCAGTCTCCCACCAGGGACTAACCAGGCCGACCCTGCCTTAGCTTCTGAGATCAGGTGGGATTGGATGCCAGGGTGCTAAGTTTGCAGACTAAGTTGGAGTAGTTTATTTAAAAATTGGCCCCTTCGTACCAGTTATATATGTTCAAAATGTCTCCTAAGTTTAGACAGGAAACTGTTCTTTGTGCAAGAGTTTTCTTTATCCTGAGATGGGGAGCTACTGGGATTTCCCAAGTTCTCCTGGAACATCCTTCATGAGTACAGGGATGAACGAGGCCCCGGCTGCCAGCCAGTCACATCGCACAGCTTCCCAGAAAGGAAGTCATCTGCCAGCCAGTCAGCCTTGGCAGCAACCACCCGGCAGCCCTGCTGCCTTGTGATAAAGAAATGCAGGCTTCCTGACAGGATAGTGGTGGGGTTTCCCAAGTGCACAGGTCATGGTCCCAGAAGCTTGGATAGTACCAAATTTAAAGAGAGAAAAATTGATAGCTCCTGTCTGTTCTTCATTACCACAAAAGGAAATCACCACAAAGCAGATATAGTCCATGCATAACAAATGTCTGTGTATTTGGGGACTTTTTCTTTTGCCTTTGAGACCAGCTGTCACCGTTTAACCCAGGCTTGCTTCGAACTCCCAATTGTCCTGGCTCAGCACCCTAAGGGCTGGGATATAGGCCTGTGCCTCCATGTCCAGCTTTCTTTTCAAAATGAGCCTTTGGAGAGCTGAACTATGTTTTCCTCATTAGGGTTCCCTAGTGATTTCAAGCTTCAGAGGAGACTTTTGAATTATTAAATAACTTGAAATCATGCCCAGTGCTGTGTCCAGTGTATGCCCAATGCTTCTGAGGAAAATTGCCCTTTGGTTTGTTTTTGGTGATGGTTGGTGAGCTAGCAAATTTGGCATGTGTAACGGAATGTATCTTTCTCTAATCTCCTACTTAACAACTAGAAGCTTAATTATCTTACTTTAGTCACATAATAGTTCACCAAATAGTGTATAGGATTTCAACCTTATCACTGTGAAAAGAGCGTCTTTAAATCCTCTCTTTCACTTGCAGATATTTGCAAATCGGATTCCTTCCCTTCGGATGTGAAGAAAAGGCTACAGTTGCAATGGCCCTTCCAGGAGCAGTTGCTCCTCAGAGAACAATATCGGAAGGAGTTCAAGAACAGCACCTACTCAAGTAAGAAATAAGGGCACCCAGCGGGTGTTCCAGACCTGCACTTGAGCTTGAATCTGTTAAACTCTGCAGCTGTTGTGTAAAGTGATACAGTGTCTAATGCTATAAAGAGTTAATGAGAAGGGTGGGGAGGGAGGGAGGGAAGACTGTGGTGGAAAACACATGGAGCATGTGCGGGGCCCTCGTTAAATACTAGCACCAAGATGAAAAAAAAAAAGGGAAATCTTGAGTCCAAAACTTCTCTTCCTCTTTGTTTTTGCTTGTCCTCTGATTTTGCCTACTAGCTATAGAGTGAGATATGAAAATCTATCATTCGTGAACTAATAATGAATGACATTTAGTACTGATGAGAATGGTTTTCCAGCTTCCAGAATAGGATAACATTGTGCTACAGGGTTTCAAAGCAAATGGAACAAGCAATCTTTAGCTATGAAATACATTTTCATTTGAAAGTTGATGTTTTATAATGTGACTCTAAGTCTCAGTTAAGGTAATGACATGCTCAGATGCTCTAAAACTGTCTTCTTTTGACTTTTAGAAAAGAAATTATCTTTACTTGAGTTAATCAACATTTTTTTAAAGCACAGACATACCTCATTTTATTGTACCTTGTTTATTAAGTTCTGCAGATGTTGATTATTTTACAAATTGAAAGTTTGTGGCATTAAGCAAGATTATTGGTACCATTTTTCCTATAGCACGTGACCACTCCGTGTCTGCATCACACTTTAGTAATTCTTGAAATATTTAAAACTCTTTCATTTTTACATCTGTAGTAGTGACCTATCATCAGTGATCATTGATGTTACTATTACAATTATTTTGGGGTATCACAAAGCATACCCATATAAGACAGAGAACTTAATAAATGTTGTGTGTGACTGCTCTACCAGCTCACCATTCTCCCATCTCTCTCTCTTTCTTCAGGCCTTCTTATTCCCTAAGACTCAAGAATATTGAAATTAGGTCAGTTGATAATTTTACAGCAGTCTCAAAATACTCAAGTGAAAAAAAAAAGCCACACATTCTCACTTTAAATCAAAAACTACAAATGATTAAGTTTAGTGAGGAAAGCTCATCAAAAGCTAAGGTAATCTGAAAGCTAGGCCTCCTGTACCAAATAGTTAAGATATGAATGCAAAGGAAAAGTTTTGGAAAGAAATTGAAAGTTCTGCTCCAGTGAACTCATCAATGATATGAAAGCAAAACAGCTTTATCTCTGATAATGGTCTGGATAGAAGACCAAAACATCACAACACTCCCTTAAGCCAAAACCTAATGCATACTAGGGCCCAAACTCCCTACAACACTATGAAGGCCAAGAGAGCCGAGGATGCTGCAAAAGAAAAGTTTGAAGCTAGCAGAGGTTGGTTCGTGACTTTTAAGGAAAGAAGCCATCTCCATAGCATAAAAGTGCAAAAGGAAGCAGCATGTTATTGGAAGATCTCCCTAAGATAACTAATGAAGGTGGCTATGCTAAACAACAGATTTTCCATGTAGACAGAACAGCCCTATACAGGAGGAAGCTGCCCTCTAGGACTTTGATGCTAGAGAGGAAATGTTAATCCTGTTTTCAAAACTTCAAAGGATAGGCTGACTCTCTTGTTAGGGGCAAATGTAGCTGGAGACTTTAAGTTAAAGCTAATGCTTATTCACTGTTCCAAAAATACTAGACCTCTTAACAATTACACTAAATCTATTCTAACTGTCTTCTATAAATGGAACAACAAAGCCTGGATGATAGCACATCTGTTTACAACATGGTTTACTGAATTTTCTATTTATTTACTTAGTGGTAATGGGGGACTGAGCTCAGGGCCTTGCACATACTTTGCACATGTTGCCACTGGGCTGCACCCATAGGCCCTTTTTTATTTTTTATCTTGAGACAGAGTCTTACTAAATTACACAGGCTGCCTCTGGCCTTGACCTTACGAGCCTCCTGCTTCTGCCTCCCAAGTTGCTGGGATTATAGCGTGCACCACCATATCAGGCTGTTTACTCAATATTTAAGTCCACTGTTGAAGACCTACTGTTTTGCAAAAACAATTCCTGTCAAAATATTACTGCTTATGGAGAGTGTACCTGGTCACCCAGGAGCTCTAATGGAGATATGCAATGAGATGGGTGTTGTTTTCATTCCTAATAACCCAACAGCCATTCTAGACACCATTAAGAACATTCCTGATTTGTGGGAGGATGTTAAAATATCAACATCCACAAGAGTTGGGAAGAAGTTGATTCCAACCCTCCAATGCATGGCTGTATGTTATTTAAAACAAATTATTCATGTTTGTTAGATTTACTGTAGCTGCCAGCTACACCACCCTCACATCCGATCCCGTCAGATCTTGGAAGCTAAGCAGGGTTGGGCCTGGTTAGGACTTGGATGGGAGACTACCTGGGAACACCAGGTGCTGTAGGCTCGGGAGTCGGACCTGGCAACCCACTCCCAAAAATCCGCCATTGAAAACCCTATGAGTAGCAGAGAAGCACTGATATGGTGCAGTGCATAGCACAGTATATATTTTTGGCACCTTCTATATTTTTATTTATAAGGTACAGAAAAAAATGTGAAACGTAAGAAATCAGAAAATTGATTATATGTTGATATTTAATGATTATATGTTGATAGTTAATGTAGTTCTCTAAACTATTTTTGGCATTAAGAGGAGGAGAAACTACTCTGACATTTTAATAAGCATGATTTGCTGTTGAACTAAATTTGGCATAAAGTGGTACCGTCTCAGATCCCATGAAAGAATGATAAAAAGTACCAGATCTATAGTGGTAAGGTCTCATTTGTGATAAATCGTGATATAACCTTGTTAAGAGAAGACCCCAGGCTATTAGGTAATCAGTGGATTCCCAATTTTTCGGAAAGCGTTCTAGTAAACACTTTACCAGTTTATCTTCAGTTTCTAGAAAAGGTTAGCTATCTTGCATGAACTTTCTGTTACCAAGATGGTAGGTTTCCAACATCTTTACTTGCCTCTAAGACTTGGACCTTCATAGTTCCTGTAGCAGGTGATATGACCTTCCTTTGCCAGCTGTGCAATGGGGTTAGTATATTTCCAGTTACCCTGTTGGCAAGGCTAAAATGTCTAACAAATACAGATGTTTTATTTGTATTGGGAAACTTTTGAACTCTGGTTTGAAATTCTCAATTTTAGTCTGCATGTCATGGACACAGAAATCTACTGTGTTTAATACAGGTACGTACTCATTATTCTCACAGATATCTCAGAAGCCAATGGTTGTTTCTCCACATTGTTCTGGGTCTGTGGCTGAAGTTGGTAATGGCTAAATGTCTTAGGGAACATTGTGTTATGGAAGACATAGTGAAAGTCTGTTGCGGCAAGAATGTGCCCATTGCTTGGTTAGTGGCCTGCACTCTTAAAGCAGGTGTCCTAAAAGATATAGGTAAGTTTTCTAACATGGTTCCTTTTGGATGGTGTGTTCTACTTAAATAGAAGGTAACAAAAGCATGTGTCATGAGAACATAGACTCACATTGCAAGCCTGTTTGGGCAGGAAAAGAAGCAGTGTTACAGATCTAATTTTAGGTGTGACTACAGAAGGGAGGCTCTATTATTACACTAATCACATTTAATGAGCTAATGCTTTGTTTTTCTTTTCCTCTTCCTCTCTTCCTCATCACTCCACTCTCCCACCCCAACACTCAGCTCCATACTTGTTGCTTAGGTTGTTGTTGTTAGGTGCCTTCGACCAACCCTCATATGGTTTTCAATGGCTGATTGTTTCAGGATTGTTTCAGGAGTGGATTGCCACATCTTTCTCCTGTTTCTGCAGGCTAGGGAGCGAACTCAGGTCCTCAGAGAGTGTGGAGATGCGCTGTACCAACTGAGCTAAACTCCAGCCCATACTTGTTGCTAGACACGTTTATGTAAACTTAACTTTATATACTAAAGGGAAAGAGTCAGTTCCATGTTTTAAAATATATCATCTACATTATCTTCTTCCCATTCTCCCATACAGTAAGATATAAGAGTTTGGGAAAGAATTAGGAATAAGATAATTAGTTGTGGGTCTTTGTACTGTTTCTCTTTTTTTGGAGAGAAAATAGGTTGGGTGGTTTTTCTTCTTGTTTTTATTTTTAAGAGTAGATTTGAACTCAGATATATATAGCCTTTATTCTAGGAGATGTTGCTGTTTATTATGTTGTAGGGGGATGTATAATAGAATTTTAAGGTACATAAATTCCAAGTGCATTTGGAGGAATGAAGAAACAAAGGAAGAGCATGAGTTGAATACATACTCTAACATGCAAGCTGTGCGAGCATTCTAGGCTTTCTGAAAATGCCATCATCTTTATAAGGGGGCTGTGCAGGACTTCAAAAGGGTGCAGGTTCAATATGTTAAAATTTAGAGGGTTTGGATTCG
Organism: Pedetes capensis; assembly: GCA_007922755.1. NCBI lineage: Eukaryota > Metazoa > Chordata > Mammalia > Rodentia > Pedetidae > Pedetes > Pedetes capensis. The sequence continues at coordinate 17,336 of VMDO01009760.1, forward strand.
GTTCAGGTTTAAATCCTGTGTGTAGATTACAGGGCCTCAAACTGAATCAGGACCTGAACCCTGAACCCATTTTGTTTTAAGCATTTTAAAACTTTTTTCTGAACCCAAACTCAGTAAAAAATTGGGTTCAGGTTCAGCTTTTAATGTTTTCTTTTTTGGTATCATTAGCTATTTAAAATATTTTTTTAAATATTGAAAAAATTTATTCATTTATCTAGGATTAAAATTTTAAACTCGAACCCCACCCCAACCCTCTAAATTTTAACATATTGAGCCAATATTCTCAGGTTTGAAGTCCTGCCTGAAAGGGGTTTTTGTGGTTTTCATATGTCATTTCAACCTTGGTTTTCTGAGATAGGTATATACTTGTTCCAGGACAACAGATGCACAGCTAGGGGCCCTACAGGGAAATGATGTTGCCCCTGATCACACTATAGTGTATAAGTGGGAGAGCCGGGACTGGGGCTCTGGCTTTAGGATTCCTGATTCAGGGCACTTTCTACAAATGATTTTGTAATATGGATGCCTATTACAGCCTGCAGTCATAGCACTGTGGCGTCCGATCCCATCAGATCTCAGAAGCTAAGCAGGGTTGGATCTGGTTAGTACTTGGATGGGAGACCACCTGGGAATACCAGGGGCTGTAGGCTTCAGAGAAGGACCCAGCAGCGCACTCCCCCAAAACAATCAACTGTTGAAAACCCTATGAATAGCAGAGAAGCACTGACAATAGTGTTTCGGCTATTGTCCGTAGGGTTGCTGTGAGTTGGACACGCACTCGACAGCACCTACAAACAAAACAACAACATGCCTATAACATAGTTATGGCTAAGGCTGTTGAGTCACCCCTTTATAATAGGCTGTAGTGATGGCACTGCCACCAAAAGGTGATGTGATAGTGGGCAAAATACTTGCCTTGTTTGGACCTCAGTTTCCTCACAGAAAGTAAGAGTGGAGGTTTGGAGTAGGCTTGGAGATCTGAAACTCCTTATTCTAAACTGTGGCTCCAGGACCCAACAGGATGCTGGGCCACAGGACTCCAGATTCTCAACCCCTAATGTCTGTCACTCCTTGATGACTGGCAGCAGTTCTGTGGAAGTGGGTGACCCAGCAAATATCCCAACATCTTAAGCAGCTCACTGGATTTGTGCCTGCTCAGCAGCCTTTGCCAGCAATAGTGAATCTGAGGTTTCATTGCTGTAGTTATCCAGGTAATTCACACCAAAGGCTTAGAAACAAAGTAAAAGTAAAGCCACTTTTAAGGAAAACATTTTTAAGTTTGCCAGATAAATGCAGTTATATATATATTTTTAATTTCTGCTTAACAAATGACTCAAAAATATACATGAAAATCACAAGGATTTATTACACATATAATTGATTTAAAGACCACACATAAAATTATATTGTTGCCACTCTCAAAAAGTATTGCTGGGTGTGATGGTACACGCCTGTAATCCCAGTGGCTTGGGAGATGGGAGGATCACAAGTTTGAGACCAGAGGCAGTCTGCGTAATTTAGCAAGACTGTGTCTCAAAAAGTTAAAAAAAAAAAAAAAAAAAAAAAAGGGCTAGGGGAACAGCTCAGTGGTCCAGCACTTGCAAAGCATGCAGGTGTGAGGCCCTGGGTTCAAGTATTTATGGAATAGCTAATGGTTAAAAATCATCAGTTCCTGAATCTTTATAGCACTTGTTGTTGTTGTTAGGTGCCGTTGAGTCGGTATCCGACTCATAGCGACCCTCATAGGGGTTTCAATGGCTGACTGTTTCCGGATTGCCTTGGGAGTGGATTGCCATGTTCTTCTCCTATTTTTGCGGTGCTGGGAATTGAACCTGGGGCCTCAGAGACTGCAGCACAGCGCTCTACCAACTGAGCTAAATCCCAGCCCTTATAGCACTTAGGTCTCTGTAATTTTTCTTACAGTATACCTAGACTAAAAGAAATACTTAAGTTTTGATTATTAAAATGTTAGGCCTAAACAAATTAATAGTGATAATTCTTGTCACATTTAACAGGTGTCGGTGTTTTTCCCTTGCAAACTTAAAAGATCCTGCAGTGTGCCTGTGAGAATGGGTAGCCTGGGTAGATTGAATTTCAGATAAATAACAGTTTTCTTTCTTTTTTTTTTTTTAATACCGGGGAGTTGAACTCAGGGCCTCGGACATGGTAGGCAAGAACTCCACCACTGGTGGGCTGCAGTCCCTTTTCTTTCCTCTCTCTCTCTCTCTCTCTCTCTCTCTCTCTCTCTCTCTTTATTTGTTTGTCCTGGGGGGCAAACCTGGGGCCTTGTGCATACTTTGCAAATGCTCTACCACTAAGTTGCACCCCCACACCTTTTTTGTTTATCTTGAGACAGGGTCTCACTGAATTGTGCAGGATGCCTCTGTCCTTAAACTTTCAATCCTCTTGCCTTCACTTCCCAAGTCTCTGGGATTGCAGGCATATTTTACTGTGCCTGACCCCCTTTTCTTTTAAATGTTTTAAATCTTGAGACTGGGTTTTGCTAAATTATGCAGGCTGCCTCTGGCCTTGAACTTGAGATCTTCTTGCCTCTACCTCCTGCTTCTCTTGGAACACAGGTGTGCGCCACTGTGCCCAGTTAACTTCAGTGTTAAGGATTTCTCAACTATGAAGAATATTATCGTGTAAAATACTATCTTGAATTTTTATTTGGTAACTCGTACAACCATATCCATAAATTCACTGTGGCTTCCCAGGGTACCTTGGTGCATAGTTCAGAAACCACAGTCTTATAGCTCAGGTCAGATTTTGTGGTTGTTTGGAACTTTTTTTTTTTTTACTTTTTGAGGCATGGTCTCGCTAAATTACGCAGACTGCCTCTGGTCTCGAACTTGCGATCCTCCTGCTTCTGCCTCCCAAGCCACTGGGATTACAGGCATGCGCCACCGCGCTTGCTTGGAATTTTTTTGAGACAATGTCTCTTTGTGTGACCCAGTCTGGCTTGGAATTTGCTATGTAGACCAAGCTGGTCTCAAGGTTGTCTCCATCCTCCTGCCTGACCCACCCAAGTGCTGGGATTACAGATGTGCACCACCACACCCAGATCCTAAACTAGTTTTTAAATGTGAAATTCTATTTATTTTAAGTTAATCATACAGGAACTTTTTAAAAAATCATTTTAAATATAATTAAAATTACCCATATATTTTATAATCAAGTTTGTGAGTTGAGCTATTTAGATTATGCAATGTGGGATTTATGCTAACTAATGATAAGAGTCTGCCCTGTGCATATTGAACCCTGAGCCACCAACTGGTTTCCCCAATTCACCTTCCATTGCTTGAACAAAATGCAAGAATTTTTTGTATCTTCCATGAGATTCCCAATAGCTAAAGGAAATGATATCAGGTTTTTCTTTTTTAATTTTCCTGTCCAATTTTGTCATCACGTAGACATAATGATAGTAACCTATTAGGACTGGAATGCCTTTAAGAACAGAAATAACTTATTATGAAGAGCAAACCTGGAGGTAGTCTTCACCCCACTGTATCATTTTTCTTTTAGAAAGTTCAGTGGATATGCTGTATACTTTTGCAAATTGCTCAGGATTGGACTTGATCTTTGGTCTAAACGCATTACTAAGAACAGCAGATCTGCGATGGGACAGCTCCAATGCTCGGCTGCTCCTCGACTACTGCTCTTCCAAGTGTTATGACATTTCTTGGGAACTGGGCAATGGTATGTACTCCTGGGAACATTTGATTAATAAGGAGCTTTTCCACTTGTTCTTATTTGTGACATTCTTTTAATATTAACAAATATACTTCTTCTTAGGCACATTCTTGTAAGTGTTCAACATGCAACTTTTGGAGCTGCATATAGGAAAAAATTCCTTTATGTTTCCCAGAATCTACTGTTAATCCCAGTTTATGGTGCTTTTTGAGGTGAAAAAGACTATTGAAGCTAGTGACCTTCCTAGCTCCTGGATTACTTTGAGATTTTCAGAGTCTCTTAAACCTATTATGCTTGGCAGGCTGGATTCAGCAAAACTGTGAAGTAGGCAGTTTGATTTTAGTTTTCCCTTCCTTTCTCTGTCTCTCAATTTGTCAGCTAATCTCAACAGCCCCATGCCAACCTTCATTATATGTTGAGGCTGTTTAAAAATTTCCAGAATAGAATACTATCCAGGTCAAGTTCCTGAGTATCTCCCTTTTCACACTTTTTTGCAAGAAACTTAAAAATTTTAACTAAAGTGTTAATGATAAGTCACATTTATGCAAAATATATTTATAGTGCTTTTCTATACATCAGACAATGAAGTTGAATATAAAATGGGAAAATGTAATATAGTAATTTAATGACCACATACTATTATACCAGGCACTGCATTAAATGTTTTCCCTCTGTCCGTTTTTCTTTTTTTGAACTCAGGGGAGTTGAACCCAGTGCCTCATGCATGCTTTTTGCAAGCACTCAACCACTGAGCCATACCCCTAGCCCATTTTTTACTTTGTATTTTGAGACAGGGTCTCTCTAAATTATGCATGCTACCTCTGGCCTCAAACTTGTTATCCTCCTGCCTCCACCTCCCAAGCTGCTAGGATTAAAGTTATGTGCCGCTGTGCCTGACTCCATTCTTTTTTTTTTTAAGTAAATTATGTTATAAATATTGGATACAAACTATTTTCCAACTACCCATTGGTTTAATATCTCCATTATTAATTCCAAATTGTTTAATACCCCCTCATACCTCAGTTATATAATTAAGATTTTTATTTTTCTAGAGTATCTTTTTTTATAACAGAATTTTACTTTTCTTGACTTTGAATTCTAAGATTTTGTAATTTGGAAATGGTTTGTTGCCGAATGTTTGCCGTTAAATGAAAAATGCTTAGTTAAGTGACTAGTGTGGGAATTGCTATCTTTCAGAACCTAACAGTTTCGGGAAGAAGGCTGGTATTTTCATCGATGGATTACAGTTAGGAGAAGATTTTATTGAGTTGCATAAACTCCTAGGGAATTCCACTTTCAAAAATGCAAAACTCTATGGTCCAGATGTTGGTCAGCCTCGAGGAAAGACAGTTAAGTTGCTGAGGAGGTAAGAGCAAGAGCATGTAGCTATTTTTCTTAAAGATAAATGTTTCTCTTTGGCGGAGAATTCCCAGTCAACATGTTATTAAACAATTTGTTGCCTGACTACATGGTTTGCCAGAAGAGGAAACACTGGCTCAGAATACCAAAGATCCTGGGACAAATGGCACCTATGATTAGGAAATTTGTGTTTGATCCTAATGTTGCAATCAGCCATTTCCAGGGGATAAAAGTCTTCTGCAAATATTGTGCATCTGTAGAACTAAGTGATACTATCATGGAATTTTTGTTTTAGTTTCCTGAAGGCTGGTGGAGAAGTGATTGATTCAGTCACATGGCATCAGTAAGTGTATCTCCTTTATACTGGGAAGGTAATGAGAGTTCTACTTATTGCCAATTTTCAAAAAATGATTTCTTCCAAACTGCTAATTCACTCATTGTTCAAATAAGAAACAAATAGTATCTGAAGCCACATTATACTAGAATTTTAATAGTTATAAAATAAAAATTTAATGTTATTTTAAATAATTTGTTGGTTTTTATTAAGATCAAAGTACACTGCCAATTAAGTCATGGGATATAAAAGCAGCTGAAACCAAGTGCTTGTCAAAAAACAGGTACCCCAGGGGCACCTGCACTTGTGGCTGTTTCTTTTTAAGGCAGAGTAACTGATTTCTACTTATTTGATTAGAATGGTCTCAATCTCATGCCACACTTCCATGGTGGCCCCTCTCTAGCAGAACTTCTGCTTTCTCTAATAATGGGAATGAGGATGGTTGCAAGGAGAAGGAGTTGACAATTGGCTTAAGAGCAGAAAGTAAGCTTTTCTTGTCTTTTTCTTGAATATTTTATGAATAATTTAGCTACTACTTGAATGGACGCATTGCTACTAAAGAAGATTTTCTAAACCCTGATGTCCTGGACACTTTTATTTTATCTGTGCAAAAAGTCTTCCAGGTAATAGTTTTTCTATATTTTTCTGTAATGTAACACTAGAGTCCTTATTTTATAGTCTAGTCAGTTCTAATTTCTATAGGGATGTGTACACACGCACACACATATTTTTCTCATTTTAGAGAACAAGCAATATCTCTTATTCACCCTTGATTTACTCCTCAGCATTAGATCTTACTCATGTATGTTGATCAGAATTAGAAATAGTTCTCATAGCCTTTCTGTAGAATTAACTATCATAGACCATAATAATGGGTTTATTTCTATTCCTTCCATGCCCTAGTATTCCAATAAAAGAAAATGGCATAAGAACTAAGCGACTGTGAATATACTTGTAATGATATAGGACAGTTGGGTCTGGGAATAGAAGGTCTTAAATGCTGGTAATCACAATTGGTCACCTTGTTTGAAGTTACCAGGGAAACTCTCTTGTTCCTTAGGTGGTAAAGGAGACCAGACCTGGCAAGAAGGTCTGGTTGGGAGAAACAAGCTCTGCCTATGGGGGTGGAGCACCCTTGCTGTCTAACACCTTTGCAGCTGGCTTTATGTGAGTGAAATTGCCCTGGCTCAGGGCTCAGATTATGGCTATTCTCCATCTTTCTATCACTGTCATAACCAGACACTGACCTTTCTATTACTGTCAAAAACCAGATCAAATACACATTTTGTGGCCAAGCCAAAAATTTGTGTCAGGTTTTACAAGGTCTTTATCTTCTAAAGCTTGATAGACATCTTTAATAGGTGTCCCACATTAATCATCATAAGGATGGATTGTTTTGGAATTTTTGTTCCTTAATTATAGCCTATAAAAATGTCAGGGAATCTGTGGCAGTCAGCTTTGAAAGGAGGCAAGGCTTGTTTTGGCTCATAGTTTCAGAGGTTTCAGTCCGTGGTTGCTTGGCCCTGTGCCTTTGGGTTTATGGTGAGCCAGTGCATCATGGTAGAAGCATGTGGCAAAGGAAACTGCTCATCTTATGGCAGACAGGAAACAAAAACAGAGAAAGAGAGGAAGGAGTCTGGGGCCCCAATATCCTTTTCAATGGCATACCCCAATGAGGTCAACCTCCCAAATTGAGGCCTCACCTCCCAAAGTTTCTACCACCTCACAAGGGCACCAACAGCTGGGGACCAAACCCTCAATACGTGAGCCTTTGGGGGATGTTTAAGATCTAAGCTGTAACAGAGTCTTTCTCTAAAGAAGTTCATTGTGGGGTGGCTCATGCCTGTCATCCCAGCAACTCAGGAGGCAGAGGTAGGAGGATCATGCCTTTAAAGCCACAGGCAGCCCACATAATTTAGCAAGACCCTGACTCAAAATAAAAAAAAAAAAAAAGAAAAGAAAAGAAAGAATGGGGCCAGAGGTGCAGCCCAGTGGTAGAACACTTACAAAAAGTATGCATGAGGCCCTGGGCTCAACCCTCAGTACTGCAGGAAGGAGAAAAAAAACCTCATTGTACACCAGGCACAATGGTGCATACATGTAATCCCAGCATTTGGGAGGCTGAGGCAGGAGAATTGCCAAGTTCAAGTCCAGCCTGGGCTACAAAACAAGACCCTGTCTCAAAAAATAGAAGAAAAAGAATAACAGAAAAACCTAAAAGAGGGAGGAAGAAAGGAGTGAAGGAAGGAAAGAAGGGAGGAAGGAAAGAAGGAAGGAAGGAAGGAAGGAAGGAAGGAAGGAAGGAGCCAGCGAGGAAGGAAAGTAGGAGCCAGCAAGGGAGGAAGGAAAAAGAAAGATTAGATCATGGTAAAAGAACGCATCTAGAGTCTGGCTCTCAGAAAGGTACTTAGTGTATATAGCTGTATTACAGACTGTCAAAAGCTTTAGAGCTTGAAGTATGAGGTCACACCAGAGGATATACAGATGAATTCGAAGATTTGTTAAATCATCATTGAGATCCAACAGCACCAATCTGATTGCTTTAAACTTTTGGTTTACTTACATCCAATATCTAATTCCCTCAGTACTCTTACTCTATAATTCTCTATCCTTACATTGAGGTTCTTTTCTTTTCTTTCCGATTCTTATTCTTTTTTCCCCCACCATCCTCATTGTTATAAGCTTAGAGTAAAGCACAAATCCTTTCTGCTCATGGGGATATGACAAATAGAGAAGAGGATGGAGACGTCTGTTTTACTATTAAGTGAAGACTTGGGGAGCAAGTGATGGTGGGGGTGAAGAGAAGGTGAAGGGAGGTGGCCATGGTAGTTTAGTTGTGATTCTGCTTAGTTTACGTTGTGGCTGCCGCTGACTGCTGCCTTCTCTTCAGGCCTTGCACAGTGTTTGTATGTGGGGGCAGGCTGCAAGATGAGGAATTGTCTATGGAGGTGGGAATTTGTCTCCTCTGCTTCACAGATGTTGTCTTGCCCTGAAAGGGATGCCTCTGGCATATTAATAGCCTTCTAGGACTTGTTATCCTGCTGAAGTGTGGGAAGATGTAAAGGCAAGGTGCTCACACAGTCTCCATTTCATTTGAAGGACTTGTTTGTAATTAATGCTGCTCTTCTATTTCCCTGTTAATTCCTCCTCCATCGATGAATAAACCAGAGTATGTAATTGGAACTGAGTGATTTTTGTTTTCAAATCTGACAAAAGCTTGGTATCACTCTGTCCCAGGTGGCTGGATAAATTGGGCCTGTCAGCCCGAATGGGCATAGAAGTGGTGATGAGGCAGGTATTGTTTGGAGCCGGAAACTACCACTTGGTGGATGAAAACTTCGAACCTTTACCTGTAAGTGCCCATTATTTCTCTATTTTTATGAGTGGATGAAAGCATACTTGGGGTCCCTGGTATTAACATCCTGCGAATTGTCAATCTTCTCCATAAATAGCCCAATAATCAGATGATGAATTGGAGGGACCCTTAGAGATCATCCAGTGTTACATTTTTTTTGTGTCTCAAGAGGAAAAATTGACAGCCAACTAAAATATGGGCCATCTGGAGAATTGTGTGGACTGTTTTTTTAAGGGTATTTTGAAATTTTATGATTGATTTTATAAAATAACAAACTTGAATTAAAAAATGTTTGTTAACCAAATAAAATAAAAATTGCTGCCAAGCATGGCAGTGTATGCATGTAGTCTCAGCACTCAGGAAGCAGAGGCAATAGGATCGCAAGTTCAAGGCCAGCCTGGGCTACATAGTGAGTTTGTGGCCAGCCTGTGTTACATAACAAGACCTTGTCTCAAAATTGCTATTTCATCCAAAACTTCAACATCTTTATGTCATGAAATCATAATTTATTTAACTTTATAATAAGCCAGTATCATGCCTTTATTTTTTTAAAAAATCACCCTAAGCATTGATTACGTTGTTAATAATCTTCAAGGTATTTATGAATAAAATGTCATTTCTATCCTATCTCCTATCTCTGGTGTTAAGACAGGAAATAAAGCCTTTTA